>APFE031349798.1:0-16226 GCA_000404065.3 Pinus taeda
TGCCAAGAAGTGAGTACTGAAGGGTCACTTGGTTGGCTTGACTAGGTTTGGTTAAGGGAAAAATAGATCTATTGCCTAGTTTTTCTCGTAAGGGTTTTACAAGATAAATCACATATGATTTATGTGTGCGTGTTGCTATTATTTGTTATAATTATCTTTCTCTTACATTATGTATTAGAGCAATATTTTGGCTTTATGGGGACACCTTTATTGTGAAGGGTTTGGCTTGTGTTAGGCCTGTGACAAGGTGTTTATAGGAAGATTACAACAATAAAGGGCATATTGTGGCAGTTTCATGTGAGAGTGGTTAATTGTGGTATTGATTTCATGGATTACATCTAATGAACCCTTTAAAAGACATGAGGATGCTCTATTGTAATGCACTAAAAAGTGAGTGGTAAAGGCTTATTTTGCATTAGAAAAAAATTAAGGTCTAAAATGAGCCTCCTAAGGAATATTATAAAATAACTGTTTAAATAATAAAATTAGATTAGATTAATTCATCACGTTTTGGAGGGAAAAATGAAAAATTGCTTTTTCAATTCGTATTTCCAACTTCTCTCCAGATGGTTTTACTCAAATTTTGAGCGAGAGCACTCGTTGGATGTAGAATTTAATTTTGCATCCAAGGAGTACCCATGTTGCATACTTTGATGGACCCTACTACATGAAAAACGAGAAATACATGAAAAAAATATTACTGCAATAACATTTTTCATGTATTTCACATTTTTGGTAAGGCCATCAAAAGTATGTAACATTGGGTAATTCCTTGGATGAAAAATTAAATTATCATCCACGAGTACTTCTCGCTCAATTTGGAGTTAAATCATATGGAGATAAGTGAAAATAAGGTTAAAGAAGCGTTTGTAGTATATATATATATAATATATATATATATTTTTTTTTTTTTTCAAAAAGGTGAATCATCCCCTATGTTTGACACCACCATATTGAATCTTATTGGTTCTTATAAAGTTAATTTTTGTTGTACATTTTTGTTTTGAGGCTCATTTTTTACCTCAAAATTTCTCTAATGTCAAGTTTAGTCAAAGTAACAATAGATCTATTATTTTGTTTTTCCTGTAAAGGTTTTCCAAGATAAACCATTTATGATTTATGTGTAAATTAGTAGATCTTTGGCTATGGGATAAGAAAAAAAACTCTTATTTGATACTCTCATGCACAATTGTTATCTTATATGAATGTGAAGTTTGGGGATGAAGTATCTCTAAATAATATTTAAGGATAAATAAAATCCAAAAGAAGTTTACTTATTATAATCTTAATATTAGAAGTGTACACCATATCCAATCGTTGTCATAGAAGAAACCCTCACCCTCGTTGAGTGCATGGACTATTATGCTTGACCTGATTATTTGAGATTGATGACACATTGCCTTTATGAAGATTCAATGTCAATTTTATAACCATGTTATCAACTTCCAATAGGCTAATCCTTTTATTCTATTGAATCAACAAATTCATAATGTCGACATGCTACTTTATATAATAGTTCTCTAATTCATTGATCTTAGTGGTGGCTCACAAAAGTGTCTTCTTATTAAAATGAATTAGAGCTTTGCAACTTCTCAAAATTATTTTGGATTCATTGATATCCATTTTATCCATGTTGGGATGATTTTCTATCCATTAGAGATGATCTCAATCCCTAATGAGGAAAACCTTTTGATTGTAACTTTTAAAGAGAATCCTTTTTGGGATCTCTAGAGTAGGAAAGAACTTGAAATAGGGTTATGAACTACAAACTTATATACTTCTATGAAATTTCATTAAAATATTTAGCCTAAGGATACAAAATACAAAATAAAGGCTTAAGAATATACAAAACAAAGGATGGGAAAAACATAAGGGCTAAAAGCTACAAAATATCCCACAAATGAAAATAAGTGACTTAGAGAAGGGAAGGAGTTAATCTAATATGACTAGACTCCACCTAAAATTTATCAAACCAATCAAGTGATGTGCCTACCTCAAAAGGAAAGATTCTAGGTTTGTTTAAGGAAATGAAGAGTAAAGAATCATCAAATTGAGAAATGCATTATATAAGTTGGTGTTGATTCCCAGAAGCTAGAAAATTTCCCTTAGACTAAATCTTTAGAGATGTAGTTGAGCCCTAAACTTGCATAGATAATGTTGATGGGATTTCAAAAGAGAATTAACAGGGATACCAAGATTGTTATCCCCACCAAAATAAGGATGTGTTGTTGTCCAATTCTAGAACGCCAACACATTCCATTATCCCATTAATGAAACACATAATATAATGGGTTCCTTTAATAACCACAACCAAAATTAATGAACACATGCTTAAGGTACTATAAAGGATCCTTCGATCTCTAAAACTAATGCAAATGAAATCATGAACTATATGCTCACTCATGAGAGGATTAATGTGATGTGAAACTATTTACTCAGACTTAGAGCTATGGAATGTAGCATGTAGTGCCACCCCCATTTTTTCAATAATATTCCAATCTCAAGTTCTTATCTCCCACATTGTTGAGTTGTATTTTGACATGAAAATAAGAGGAATGTGGAAAAAAATTGGAATCCTTTTTAACCCTAATGATAAAAAAATTCAAGTTCTTATCCTCCAATATCACAAAACACATGGGTTTCAAGACATCCATGGAATATCCCACAATTTGAAACAAACGACCCTTTCCTCCTTTACAATCAATATCCCTTAGTAATTTGTCATAGCTCTGATGCAAAAGTGGAACTATTTTTCTCCCCATATCAAGAATTACTCCCCTCACTTTTGTCACCCTCGCATATTTAAAGATAATTGAAAATGTATATAGTTAATCATTTAAAAGCAGTTTAGGAGTGTGAGGGATCTTTTCCACACGGAGGAAATATCTTGTTTTGTTTGGAAAGACTTTGAATTGACACCAGTGTTTCAGGGTTTCATTAATTGATCCGTCTACGAGAACGCTGGGATTGGTGGGTCTCGGCCGAGAAATAAGGCGTACGATTTGAGGGGGGTTCGAAAATAGAAAAGAGAGGAGAGAGGGAGAGTCTTCGGATCTGACTATCCTGCTACCGAGTATCTCACTCACGTAATGGGATTTGAGTTTGAAGGTGTTGGGATGGGTAAAGAGAGATCAGAATTCACTCGTGTCAATATCGAAAAATGTGTAATCCTACGTGGTTCTCTCGTTTCACCGTATTTGATTTGTGGAGTGTCGAATCACTGAAACCTTTATGATATAAATTTTCCTGTATATTTTAGAAGTTATAATGGCAATGTAGTAAACATGGACTATTTAAATGGATGTTAGTAGTTGCAACAAACTATAAAGGTAGGCCAAAGAGGGGAGGGATGGTAGTTTCTATTGATAATATAATGTTTCATCTAAATTTATATTTTTTTATGTGGAAAAAGTGAAGGACTTGGTTTGCAAGGCTAATTTTAAGGGTGGTTCCTAATTTGTTGATTTAGGATTAACTTACAAAGATGATTTTAAGCATATAGTGACACTTTTTTCTAGTTAAAAATTTCAAATAGATCTCGACCTCTCAATTGTTCTACATACCAAAGTAATTCAACACTAAGGGAGTCGCCTTAATCACTTATGCACCCTACAAGTTGATATATCCCATTGATCCTCATGACACTAAGTGGATGCCTCGTCAATTGCTATTACTGACACATGAAGCTAGTC
This sequence comes from Pinus taeda, assembly GCA_000404065.3. NCBI lineage: Eukaryota > Viridiplantae > Streptophyta > Pinopsida > Pinales > Pinaceae > Pinus > Pinus taeda. The sequence continues at coordinate 3,693 of APFE031349798.1, forward strand.
TTGTGTTGAATTTCAAGGATATTTTAAAGGATCCAAAACCATAATATTGATTAAGAATTGAGGCATGCAAAAACTCCAACCCAACCCTGACTATAGAGGGTTATGAGACTATGTTAAATATTGCACCTACTAAAATCATACATTACACCTATTAAAATAAATAAATGCTTTTGAAAATAATATTCTTTAATTATTTGAATAAACTCATGTATATGCTAAGTTAAGGATGCTAAACAAGGTGATATAGATCCAAGTATGGCTCCAATGCATTAAGAATAGCCAATAACCAATCTTCTTTTCAAGCTGCTCACTGCAATATAACTCAATCAATAAAAATATGACTTCAATACCTCTTCCAAACCCTAATGACAAAATTCTTTCATATACAAGACCACAAGATTGCATGAACCTTTCTACAATGATACATCAATCAATATTTAATCACATTTCAAAGAAATCAACAAATCTCAACACACTATATACTCCTAAGCACTTGACATATGAAAGATATATCCCATGACTCTAATAATAGCACTTTGATTTATCTTTTCTTTAAAATATTCTTGAAATGTTGGAGTTTTCCCCTTCAAGATTATGAAAGTTCATATTGCAACTATTTGATTACCTTTTAAGACGATAAGGAGGATATAGTTGTTTGGAAACCATTGAGATTGAGGAAAAAATAACTTTGTCTATTATTGAAGAACAAGAATCATCATACAATCCCATTGAAAATCAAGAATATAAGGAGATACCTTCTTCATGCTTCTCGACATAAACCATTAACTACGGATGCTAGGATTTCTTAACATCCTTCCCTTCAGATTTGAGTTACTAAGAGGAGTGTTTTGTGTGTTGTATACCTTTAGAAACCTACTTACGACTTGCAGATTGTCTCTTGTAGCTCCCATCAACGCTACCATGTGCTCTAGTAGCTAATTGGTTTCTTAGTTTTTCTTTATTTGATCTAGGAGATGCTTTCTCACTCTGAGATTGTACTTTTTCTCTAAATCAAAATTTTAGTCCCATTGACCTAGTTTGGTCATTTGTTGGACATTAATATACTCATCTTATATTATATTACTTTGTTGATCTTTGAATCATATCTTTGGTCTTCATCATTATTGCCAACATGCTCACTATAGTCTTTATGGATTCTTCCTAAGAGATTCTTCCCAAATATTTATTTAGTTGTTTTACCCTTCTCTATAATGCATGTACATTGTATAACACATTTTAAAAAGTTGTTTTGTTCTACCTCATACTCTCCATAAATATAACACATTATATCCTCCCATACTTCCTTTAGTTGTTCCCGTCTCCCTACCTCACACCTTATTTGTTCTGAATGGATCATATAACAAACAAAATGGATAATTAATCCACAATTAATTTTCTCCTAAAGGGTCGTATTATGCCTCTAGTGTATTGTTTAATCCAATATTGTTGAAATTGACATATAGAAGTTTTTGGTACTAGCATTGATGAAGGTTCTGCAAGTTGAGTATATGTTGGCTTTGTGGTTAGGATGCTTGTGAGGTTAATGTGATCACACTAGTGCATTGTATTATATGCAACCCTACTGGAGTATGGTCCTCTTGTGTGGATATTGTCAATATGTGATTGAAATCTGGATTAGGGGCAAAAATTAGCTCAAAAATCAAAGTGATTGTAATCTCTCGAAATCTGAACTACCATGTCTGTCACGGTGAAATGATCCCAACGCAACTCGTTTCATTCAAAACGGAGTTCATATGAGGAAGTTAGAGCCCGCTGACCATTTCACCAAACAACCAAAATTTTGGCAAAAGGTTGACTCGAATGTTGATTGGGCATCCATATAACCCAGTTAGAAAGGAGAATATTCCTTGGAATATTCCATGAAATATTCTTGGAATATTCCTGTATAGGTGCACGAGTCATATCGTGACAAGTGGCAGCGTAGCATTGGGCAATTGTGGTTGAGGTGGACCAATGGGAAGGCGACACGTGGCAAGCCCAAAGGCCACCACGTGCCCCTACAATGGTGTATTAAAATTTTATGGAGGTTCTAGGGTTCGGCCCCACGAACTCCCCTCCATTAGCTGTGTGCTTTACCACTCTGCGACACCATTAGTTCTTAATCTTAATGTTCTCCACACATAGTTAAGGTTTAACATGTTGATGTTTGGGGGTTAGGAGGGAGCCAGCCCGTAGGCAAAACCCCTCCATGTGAACGCACATAATTAACCACCAAGGTTATGGTTAAGGTTATTTCAAACAGTCAGCATTAAACTGTGACATCTATAATTGTGACATGTGACCTCCTGCAACCAAACTGCCAGCTAACGGTTTGCATTAACTACGCGCTAATTGAGTTCAAGCTGGATTAATGTTAATTAATCCACAGTTAATCCTTAATTAAACTGGAGTTTACTTTGGCATATTTTTAGCAGACTCTGCTATTTTCTAAACTGCCCCTAGAATTAGCAGCCTTAACTGAAGTTTCTCCAGTTTTAGAGAAGCTTTTCTAGGAAAAGTCAATTTGAGTCATAACTAGAGCATTTTTCGACCAAATGCAGATCAGAAAAAGGCGTTCTTAGATTATTTTGACATTCTAAACACAATGGAAATGGTTTCAAAGGCAATGAGGCACTTCTGTACATGATTTTTCCACGTTTAAGTTTAAGGAAACCAGGGCCACCAAGAGAGGAGGTCAAGCCCAGAACAGTTGTAGTCTATTTGTAGAGTTTGAAGAGTCATATTACGGGTTTTTGGATGTTGTGATTCCATTGAAGCAGGTTTCAGGAGTTGTAGAGCATTGTAAACTGTACTTTTTTTCCATTTTCAACAAATACGGAGGCCCAAGCCATGGAAGCTGGACCAAGGAGATGTAGCCCAAGAGGGGTGAAACCCTTTTTCAAAACATTGTGTTAAGTGTTATTCTTGATGGTTTGTTGTTCATTTACTTGTTGATGTTCAGTACTTGTCTTTCATGTTATTCTGCTCATGAATCTAACATAAAAATTGACATAAAATTTACTTGTTTCTATTTACAAACACCATAAAGGAACCATGCACATGAAGTAATTGACAAGCATTCATTTTTAAATCTGAAGTTGAAATTAGCACAGTAAAACTAACATCCAGCTATGGATCAAGTTGGTATCAAAGCATGCAAAAGGTTTATTTGCTTGATTGCTTGAGATTTGTGCAAGGAGAATTAATAGTGTGCAAGTTTATGTGATGGTAGCTTCAACAAGCGATGTCTCTAATCTATCTTCCTTAGCAAGATTCTTTGATGAAGAGATGTTACAAGAGTTTTTCATCATGAGAGATATGGTGAAAGAGATGATTGAAGATATGAAGGACAACACTATACTTCAAGAGGAGTTGATGGCCATGAAGGAGGAAAAGCAAGAGCTTCTTGAAAAGATGCATGAGATGGAGATTTTACTCTATGATGCCAAGGAAACCATAGTCAAGTATGTGCATGAACATGAGGTATGAAATTCAATTTTATCTTCAATTTCCTCTCAAAATGAATGTTTTGGTTCTTTTGAAAGACACACTAGAGGAATAGGGTCCAATTATTGATGAATATGGGATATGAAGGTAGAGGGTTAGGCAAACATGCACAAGGCATAGTTGAGTCAATTGTTGTTGAGGAAAAACCTAGGCATTTGGGTCTTGGTTATGGACAACATGATGGAGAATGCTCCAAATCCAAGGAGACACATGAAGGTGTTCCAAGAGGGAATCTCATTACATGTTAGTACCCTCCAGCTTGTGAAGTTTGTGTTCATGAGGAATGCAAAAATTTTATACCCACTTTGCAAGGAGATGCTCATAAGCATGCAACTAGTGGAAATGGAAAACAAGAGGATGTTGAAAGCTCTAAGGACATTGAAACCATTGTTGATATTCCGAAGAGAGCCACTATCTCATGAAATTCACCTCCTCAATAAGGCAACAAAGGTGAATGTGCAAGGTATAAATCTACCTTTAATCAAGTTTCTTTTTATTATGATAAACATTGTAAATCTTCACATAAGAATTGGAGAGAATTTACATGTTATTTTTGTGGTTTGAATAGCTATAATTTTTCAAAATGTTGGAATAAAATGGCCACATACAGGAAACTTTCAAAACAAAACCGACAGAAAACTAGAGGTCCATTGGATAATGGAAACCATGTTGCAAAGAAGATGCAATTATTTTGCACTCATTGCCTTAAGCAAGGTCATCTCATAGACAAATGTTAGAATTTGTATCCAACAACTCATCCATGACATTTGAAGAATGTGGAGAGAGACTTAAGCAAGAATGGAAAAGAAGATTCCATAATTGATGTGGGTCAAGATGATTCACAAGATGATGTGCAGCTGAAAGATGTGCCATGGAAATGGTTTGGTAAGAGGTGGTTTGATTTCTTATCCAAATAAGGCTTGCATTTCTTTTGTTGATAGATGCAATTATTTGCCTTAAAAATGCATTTCTTTGCCTTATGAATGCATTACTTTTTTGTTGGAAGTATGTGGCAACTTGTATGATGCAAGATGTTGAAAGTAGAGCTCTGTTTTGACTCACTCAAATGCAGCAAAGAAGGCAATTTGTGGTTACAAATTTGTATGTGAATGCATTTCTTTTGCATGCATTCTTGATGTTGCATATTTTCGCCAGGAAGGTGTGTGAAAGTGGGGTATGTTACTCACTTCATTTGCAGAAAATTTGTCAATTCAGCTCTTATGTACCCATACATGTTTTTAGGCTTATTGTACTGGTTTTTGTACTTAAGGGAAAGTTGAAGAATTGTACACATACATGAGATTTTGTGTGTGTGAACAGTGGAATTGTTGTTAGTTTCATTGTGTTTAGATGCATGCATGAGTGTCGACTTGTGTCGATTGTTGTCACATGTATGTTATATCGACTTGGAAGAGTTGATTTTGTCTCCAAAGATGAAAGGGAGATGTTGACGGATTATTGCACGAGATGTGAAATTCTTGTTGTTTATGCAAAGAACTGTCAAATTGTTGTACATGTTTATGTTTAGTTCTCAAGTCAAGTCAGTTGCTTGAAGATGATGTTTTGTCAACTTGTGTTTAGTAAACCATTGACTAACGCACCAAGATGGTTTGTACACCAAGATGAAAAATTACATGGCAATGTTACATGATGTGAAATTGTTGCTTTGAAGGAGTAAAAGAAGAGGTCGTCGATTTCCATTTCTTGCATAATGTGTTTTTCCATTTAATGGTTGTATTTGTGACAAGATGTCACAAGATTTTGGACGGTCCATTATTGAGCAAGATGCCCATGCTTAGCCTTCATTCTCAAATCATGACATGAGTAGCATGTTTAACTGAGGGTGATAGAGGCAAGAAGCAAAATTGGATGAGATGCCAAAAATTTGCAGCCATTGTAGACCATTTGTATGTGTTGACGCCAAGATTCTTAGTGGGAAGGCTATCAGATTGTATCAGTTTTCCAAGCACCAAGGGATCAATGTGGTACAACAAAGGTATTTTGCAGCCAGAAAGTGTCCAACAAGTGTTGGATTGGGTCAGCAGCAAAAGGAGAACAGTGGTTGAGGGACATAGCCCTTTGCAATGCAAGGCATGTCAGTGTACCCAAGTGGTTGCCATGGAGATTTTTCAAGTATAATCAGTTGATAGAACTTGGGAAAGAGAAGAGTATTCATCTCTCATCAGATAAGATTCTTTTGTGGGTCCAAAAGCCTATCAGTGGGAAGGAGTGATCAAAATCTGGATTAGGGGCAAAAATTAGCTCAAAAATCAAAGTGCTTGAAATCAATTTAAAGTTGAACGACCGTGTCTGTCTCGGTGAAATGATCCTAACACAACTCGTTTTGTCAAAACAAAGTTAGTATGAGGAAGTTAGAGCCCGCTGACTATTTCACCAAACATGCAAAATTTTGGCAAAAGGTCGACTGGGATGTTAACTGGACATCAATACAACCCAGTCAGAAAGGAAAATATTCCTTGGAATATTCTTGGAATAGTCCTGTATAGGTGGACGAGTCATATTGCGACAAGTGGCAGCGCAACATTGAGCAATTGGTCAATTGTGGACAATAATCTTATATGACAAGAAAAATGTTAGAACCTTCAATTCCTATCTTTGAATGCTTGTTTTGACGTTGTACGTGTACCTAAGTCTTTGATAATTTAAATGAAGGACATCCAAGAACCACTTTAGCAAGGATAATTATTTACGAGTGGTATTGGAAGGGTATAAATTGACAGCAAAGTTGTAGCAATGTGATTTGTTGGTCTATAAAAAGTTTGTTCAGAGATTGGTTGAATGAATTGCCCAATTGTTTTTGGTAGGATGTTCATTCACTTAGGCCCTTCTCTATATAAGCTTCTAGTATAATGTTTAAATATGTGGTTTTTATTTTAGGCATATTTATCATCAACTTGGGTAATACTTGTGAAAAGTCGCAGCTTGGTGCAAAAGTAATTGTTGCAATAGAGAACTCTCAGGATATAAATGTACAATCTGTCAGGCCATATGGTCAACAAACAATTTAGTAATTTTCCATAAATTGGTAGGAATATACCTAGAACATTTACAAATCAACTTCAAGGATGGTTTTACAGATGGAAGGAATGGTTTTACGGATGGAAGGAATAATTTTCCTAAGTCATAAATGGGATGTCATGGTAAATTCGAGTCCAAGCCAATGAAGATAATTAATGTTTTACAAATCATTGTCTATGAACAATTTTATGATAACTTGGTGCCTAAATTCATTTTTATTCTTCTTTTTTGCAAGTTGACTTATTCTTTCACAGGGAGGAAGATGAAACCAATGAAAGAGAAGAAGAGGAGGTTGCTCCAACTCAGTATGATCCTATTTTGGCTTTTGGTGCATAGCAATGGCCTATAGAGGTTGTTGATTCCAAAAGTGTTATTGATAGTGATTGTTCTGGTGATTTGTAGTAGGGAATATATACTCACTGGAATAGAGAACATTAAAAATGTGTACCTAGTTGTCAATTAGGCTATTATGTAGTTGATTAGTGTTCTTGTTATTAATAATGAATATATGGCTTGTGATCTTGTTTATGTTGATTATAGTTTCATGTGGTTGACTTGTGCTCAAGAACGACTTTTCAAGATCAAATTATGGTTTGACTTGCACGATATATTTTGGAAAATCTTGTAAAGTGGATGATTAAAAGACTCGAAAACTTCAAAATTTCATAGAACTAGTCAATTAAAGATGGGTTGAAGAACTAGTCTTTGTGATATAGTTTCTAGGATTTAAAACCTATTTAAGACACTAATTTTAAGCTAGAAAATATTATCAAGGCTTGATTTCCTCTATTTGGATCTTGCCCAATCATTATATATGATATTTTTCAAAAAGATTTGATGTTGTTTGCATAGTCAATACATTATTCTTTAGCAAACTCCCTCTATAAAAATTAGGAATTCTTTTCCCCTGCTTTATTTATGTATTTTGGGAGGAATTCTGTGTGCCTTTGAGGAAGGAAGTAAAATAAAGGAAAGTTGGACATATTTATTTCGATTGCCTCCCTAACCATTGTTCTTGATTGGCTACCTGACCATTGTTCTTTGTTTTGTTTTTCTTCGTGAGTAGAAAAATATGTAGTCTTTGTTTTTCGTTCTTCTATTTATTCCCAACAACATTTATGTTTTACCAAGAAACTGAAGCAAGACAATTTTGTTTACTCGTTTGATTGCTTTCTTCCACCATATTTTTCCGACTCAATTTTTGTAATATTTTCTAATTATATATGGTACATTTCATTTTATAGGGAGAAATTTGAGATGAATTCTTGGATACATAGAAGACATTTTGATATCTATAAATTTCATTAGGGACACTAGACATGTTGCAAACATTATATCTATATAAACAAATGTTGCATGGCTCTCTCTTTAAAATAGAGTGGTGGTTGAATAATAGGAGTTGAATTGGAAATAGCTAAAAAAATTGTCAAAATTTTAAAAGCAATAATTTTAAATATAATAATAATAAGAATAAAATAAACAAAAACGATATATTGAATAACTAAATATTTAGTTATATATTAAATAGATAAAATTGAAATCCTATCATGCAATTACAATTGAAACCATTTTTTTAAGGTGTTCACAATAAATCATTTTGTTCCAAAGATCATTGAAGATTAAGCTATGTTCGATCTTCCTTGACATTATGGATAGTTCTCTTGACCATTGAGCACGACACCCATGATAAAAATAAAATAATTCATTTTCAACAAAACTCACTTCAAAACCAACATAAAGAAAATATGCCAAAGAAATAAAGGAACCAACTCAAAATAATCCTTAGAATAAGCTCGTCACAAAAAAAATTTTGACGATTTGACTACATTATTCATTTCCTTTCTTCTTTTAGTCACTTTTGTTTGCTAAAAATCTTTAACTAACTCCCAACTAAGAGTACTACAAAATTAGCATCACAAATCTAGAATTGGCGCCTCTAATTCTAGAATTAAAACTCTCAAATCTATTAAAGCTCTCTTGATTCCAATGGTTGCAAAGGTAGAAATGATGACCAAGTGTGGAATACCACTAAATCATAAATTCGAACCACTCAAATTTTCGATTTTGATCATGACAAGGGTCTAGCCTCTCTGGGAAGTTGAGTCAAGGAGAGTTGGGACAAGGAAATAATTATATAACTATGATTACAACATCAGGAATACTATCATGGGGGTGGGGAAGAATCTAGATCCCATGAAAAAAGGCAAGATTGACAAAGCCATAGCCTTCAATGGAGCCTCAGAGAGGTTGAATTGTAATTCGCTAGTGAAGGTGATAAGAGCCTTATTTTCCTTGATAATCTCAATGATCTCTTAGATAAATGCATATCAGTAGCAAGGATTAAATTACAGTTTTCCATATCATGATTTTGTTCTTTTTCTAGGACTTCTTCTTTGTTTCATTAGAAACACTTGTGATAATGCTAGGGCTTTTGATGCAAAAAAAGATAATGGTAATCAACAACAATTACAATTAAAAAAAAACACACACACACTTCAGATCAGAAGTGGACGAGGTTAAAGCTAACTAATAGAATCAATATTATGGCAATCAACAACAATAACAATTATAGAAAAACCCTCAGAGGAAACATAAATGACGTAAAACCATAAAATTTTGTAAACACTAAAATACATGCTTTCTGACTAATGAAATCAATATCATAGACCTTGCCTTCATTATTTAGATCCAAGAGGAGAATTATGCATAACATACCAAAAGGATGTAAATTGCACATGGGAAGCAAGCAAGCAATGTTTTTAGGGGGGAAAGGAGAGGTCTCATCTAACATGCTCCACACATAGTTGAGTTTGTCCTCCAACCACTAAAATTGTTGTTAGAGTTTGTTGAATATGTATAGAGAGTAGGCCACATATGGTACCAATTATTCATTTCTAAATTGGAAATGACAGCACATCCAGAATGTCATCCGACTCAAATTAGAGTCCAAGAGATAGAAAGGAAAAAAGAGCCATGCTATCAAGGGAATGGAGAATTAACCAACAAAACTAATGAGAAAGTCAATATTAAAATGCATCAAGAAAATTCATACCATCAACTAATAACAAGGACACCATCCACTTATCCATAAATGAAACCATCCCTATGAATTTGCAGTGAATTCACCTATCTTATGTACCTCACTCAGTTATCTAGCAACATTTACTTTAAGAAAAAAAGCCAAAGGCCATGATCTAAAGCGCTGACAAAAGAATGCAAACGATAGTTAGAATCAGGTGCTCCTTTTCACATTCTGGATGCAATGCAAAAATGATTCATGCCGCAGGGCGAGAAGGGGGCCCTTGTCCACGTGTGTCAGAGGTCATTCGGAAGGGCGAGAAGGGGGCCCTTGTCCACGTGTCTCAGATCTTCCACGTAATAAACCAAATACGTTGCGAAGTGCCCCGGAAACTGTAAATGGAAACCAACTGCTTCTGTTCTGGCCGCCTGACGTGGACTCGCCCTGCTGCGGTCTTTGCTCATCGTGTCCACGGACGGGCATCTGAAAGCGGCAAATGGGGCAAGAGCTGTTCGACTCCAGCCATTTCAGAATGCAGTGTGAGTGGTAGGTGTGCTTACACGGCATCTGACGTGTCACTTCTCCCACCTGGAAGTCATCCAGGCATATCGGACAATGCAAAGGGAGGTGATCTCTTGCAACGGTGACAAACGGCATCGCTTGGATTGAAGCCGTAGAAGCCGGGGGCGTGCCGTTGCCGCTCCGTTGAACTTCATTCTCTGTATTTTGAATCCCCGGTGCTGTGAAGTCGTGCCCGATCCCTCCAAAAAAGAGCGGGAGAGAGAAATTCATGGTCACAACGAAGCCGAAAGTGGGCGACCGGTGATCAAACATGACCCTCTCTCCCTGCTCGTGGACCACAGCATTGGCGGCCACTGGAAACGAAGCACTGCCCTGAGTTCGTCGCCGAATTTGTTCTACGAAGCCGCGATGGCAGCGAGGGCAAGAAATTGCATCGGAGACGATGAAGCGAGGGTGCACCAATTGGTTACAGTAATGGCACCAGTAGTCGTATCCGTGTTCAAAACTTGGAAGCCTTGTCACTCTGTCCATCACGATACACGATGTGAAGAAATTGCAGTGAGATATATAGTCGTTCGCCCAAAATTAGATCACAAGACCTGTGAAAACCAGTCACCAAATCTCCCTATTAGACACAAACACGACCCCTACTAATCTCGCGCACTAATGTAATTTGTTTTTCAAGTTACAGTACTTTCTTTATATGAATGTGGACGTGTTTATATATATGGTTTTCTCACGTGTATTTGGTGCACGTCGACCACCCTCACAAAATGACAAAATGACCTACCGACCGATTACGAAGAGATACCGCAAAGAGCAAAAAAGTGATTTGATTAATGGGCAAAACGCAAACAATGATTCTATTTACGTAATAAAATATTAGCCAATATATTTGATGGATATGGTAAAAATATATATATATATATATATATATATATATTTACTAAAATAATTATAAAAATTGAATAACAAGCGGTATGATTTTATAAATGTCAAAATATTTATTTTATAATATTTATAAAGTTTAAAGAAATTATAAATATTAATTAATAGGGTGAATGAATATATTATAAGGATTTCTTGGAGGGTGTTTGTCATCTCACTTACGCTTATGTTAGAGGAATTAGCAGTGAAGTCTTGTTATGGTGGGTCCTTTTACCAACTTTGGTCGGTGCTAAAGGGGTTAATAGTGAAGTCTGGGGATGAAAATCATTTTGACTCTCGAGATTTAAAGGAAGATTTTATGTCGTCACTACTAGTGTGTTGTCAGGGTAGTGGAGGAAAGTGGACTTGCATTAGCGGAGCAGTGACAGGGAAATTTCAAAGGATTGGTATCCTTGTTGTGTGTGGCGATTGGATTCTTAACAGTGGCTCTCAATCATATAACATGAGGCATGGGTATAAGGTAAAGTAGAATCCCTTTTTAGTATGGTTTCATCTTATGGTTGTAGTATTGAGTTCGTTAAATTGGTACATTTGGCCTTTATCTCGTGTTATTGCATGTTATGTTGTTCAAGATAATGGTGCACTGGGTCTTCCCTTTTGGGTTGAGATTATTCGGCTTTGTCTTATATTGTGGGTGTCTAGCTTAAGAGGGAAGGCATAGGATACTAGTTCTTTAGCTAGCTCTCTCTCTGTTTAGCGCTTAGACTGCTTGCTTCGAGGTGGGATTTTGCTAGTTAAGGAGCCTTTAGTCTAGTGGGTCAGGGATCTCAAATGTCTAATCTCCCTCTAGTACCTCAAACTGTTGCAATTGGTCATTGGGTGAGGTGTGGTGTTCTTCAGGAGTGGGGTCTTATTGTTGTGCTCAAAGTGGAAGACTATTTTTTTGTGTGCGTATAGCTACCTTGTGTTCAATTCTCACCATGTTGTTGTAAAGTTGACAATGCTCGCTAGCAAGGTGAACAAGGCGGGGGGTTGGAGAAAGAGGGCAATCTAGCCTGTATCGAAGGGAGGATTATGCACGAGGAGAGGAAGTGGCTCCTAATCCTGCCAACCCACCTAGTTCCCCCGAGCATGCTTCACGTCAGGAATACATTGGATATCAAATTAGAAAACTTAGACTATTTGTGGTTCAGCGCACTACAAATAGACATGAAGACAAGAATGTGGTTATCTCATTTTTAAACAACCTTCAAAGGAATCATTCATACATTTAGGATAGACTAGCAAGTTTGCAAAGGGGACAATGGTGTCTATAGGAAAATTTTGATCATTTGGAGGGTCATATGGCTCATATGGAGAAACATTATCATTAGGAGTTCAGGTCTCCTTCGTCACCAGGTTCATGACCAAAAAATTCTACTCCTATAACTTCATAGGATTCATAATGGCTCTTGGATGTATTCTGATTTTGATGGTGTTTTGGTTTTGTGTTCCTTTCCATTATTGGGTGGCCAAATCCCTCTCGCAATGTGAAATCTTTTTTGGTAATTACCTACTGG
>APFE031349798.1:26328-49399 GCA_000404065.3 Pinus taeda
CAAGGGGAGCAACATCACATAATACCTAATCCATGAAGGACTTGATGCTATATGGAAGGTGACACTGCTGGCTCATGCAAAGATCCCATCCTTGGTGAAGCCACCCAATAGTGTACGGTTGTGGGTGTGTTGTGGTCGGTAAACCCAGTCGCTTCATGATCTCTACTGAAATGAGGTTCTTTTGGCTCCCGTTGTCGACAATGAACTATAGCGGGGAACCCTTTACCCACATCTGGGAGTGGAAGAGGCACTCCTCCTCCTCTGGATCTTTGGGTTCCTCCTTATGGATCTTTGTGGTGGAAACCATGGCGTTGAGCTCTGCATCACCTACTTCCCTTTGTCATTCCCCTTGTCAGGTTTTGACTTAGAGTTGAAACATGCATTTGAATCCTAAGCCTTTAGTTTAGACACCAGTGACTACTTGGCTCGACACTCACTTGTGTTGTGAGTGGCTCTCTTATGGAACTCACACCACTTTCACGTGTCCTTATTCAGTTTTGAGGTGTTGTTCTTTTCTTGTGGCTTTTCTAGGTTGTCTTGGGCCACCCTGCCTTAGCTTTGTCCTTTGTTCTATGATGTGGGGGAATCTTTCCCTTGCTTCGGATTAGCAAATCCAAAGTGTTGCTTATTATGCTCAATCTTGACGGTGTATCGGTACATCGTGCTGAATGAGGAGATGTCCAAGAACTCCATCTCATCCTAGATGTACCTATGTAGGAAGTTGTGGTACTTGAGTACCAAATGTTTCTCAAAATCCTTTATTCCCAACTTCGTGTGAAGGGTATGAAAAACATTAGTAAACTCCAGCATATCTTTGTCCCTTCCCTGCCACAACATTTTCCACTTTATATATTTACCCTCATAGCTCTCGATAGGGTAGTATTGTTCCTTGATATCAGCCCGGAATGAATTCCAAGTGGGTACACTGAAAAAAGTGAGGTCATACTTTCTTCCTTCTTCTCACAGTAGGTTTCCCACCAGTCCTTAACGTTGGGGGCGGCTTTGAGAAGTGAAAAGTAATCTTTTCTCAGCTAGAAAAATAATGAACATAAAAATATCCTTCTAGCATATTTAACCATTTATCTACTACATCTTCATCTATTTGGCCCTCAAATATGGGAATGTCAAATTTTACTTGTACCTTAAAAGGAGTGGAACCTCTAGAGTGGCTACTGGATGTGGATGCATCGCCGGTTGGTAACCATTGAAGGATTTGGGTAAATTTATCTAGGAAAGATTTTGATAGGATCTTCTACCCCCTCATATTTATTTTATTCCCCCCATGGGTGGCCATCGGGGTTTGTGAGGCTGATCTTTCAAAGGTTCAACCAGATCAAGCCCTAATTCCTTATATCTTGACCTCGTTGGGGACATGCAAAGAAAAACAGAGAAAGAGCAGACCGCTCTAATACCACTAATCCAGATTTAAACAAGAATGCAACAAATTACAAATATAACCATAAATACAAAGATACAGTAGAAATAGCACTTCATTTCATTAATATCAAATACTGAAATATGCTTACAAACATAATGGAAATAAGACTAGCTCGGGCGGTGGTAGCTTATCTATGAGAAGAGATGTGGCGGCTACATGCCTTTGAACTATGTTACAATGAGGCTCAAATGCCTATTTATTATTGAGAAATTATGGAAAGCCCTAAACATCCAAAAACCCAACCCTATGAGATGAAGCACCAAACTATGGGCCCTGTTTGGGTAAATTTGTACATCAACTTCCTGGGGTCGTAACTTTGGCATACAAACTTCATTTGACATGCAAAAGACCTCATTAGAAATATCTATCAGAGGAATACAACTTTTGAATGCCAAACATCAATTGGAAACCCATGTGTGTCCTAGTTTACCCAAACAACATCGTTTAGGGCCTCAAAATGGCTCTGAAAGTTTAGGACCCAAAAAAACTACCAAAAGTAGTAAATCATGCTACAAATAAGGAAACTGAAAAACAAAAAGAAACAATGGTGGGGGTCCAAGTGGAATAGGTGGGTGGCCACCAATATCCAATAGGTGGGTGGCCACCAATATCCACCTGGATCAGTACATTATCTACTACTTGTTCTTTAGGACCAAGCCCTCCAGGCTTAGGAGATGTATGCTGAATTTGAGACTTAGAGTGCCTATGTTTGGTATGATAATGGTATTCAATAGGTAACTGACCAAACTTCATACTTTGAGCTTTGGTTAAAACTCTAAAATCTTTCATTTAAGGAGGAACAAATCAATCTAAACGTTCACTAGTAACGAATTATAATTTAGTTTTTCTTAATAGGAATAGGTTTTGAAGTTGAAATTTGAAGAAACTTTTGAAGGGGTGTTGGATTCTCAACCCAAGAAAAAATGTAGAAGGCTCCATAAGTTGCTTCATAAATTCTTCAAAAGATCTCCAAGTATGTTCCAAAAGGCTGCTATAAGAGGATGCTTTAAACTTGTCCAAAATATTCTCTTAATAATAATCCAAAGTTTGGTATAGGTAATTATTAAAATTTTATCCAAAGATTGATTAAGTTCTGTTCCAAAGTATGCTCTTAATTATTATAATTTTTTACAAAAAATTGATCCAAAGTTGCCTCCAAGAAAATGGTCAAAACACGGGCCAAAATTAGTTATAAAGGAGGTTGAATATTGTCCCTTCCTTAGGCATAATTTTTCTCTTGTCTTAGTTTCAAAGGATATCATGGAGGGTTGAATTACAGAGATGAATAAGACTTCATAACATCGAGTCTATCCACAAAGGAGGGTCAAAATTATAGTCTGCAATGACCATAGGTCTGTCTCTTATCATATGTTTGAAGTCACAAAATTAAGGCCATAGTGTCCTCCAATGTTTCTTGAGGCCTGCTCCAAGGATGGTCAAGAGGTATGTTGTAAACAGATTAGTACATGGGTCTCAAAATTTTAAAGGCCAAGTTTTGTTCCAAGCCTAAAACTTCCATAGGAAGGGCCAAGCTCAAGGAAGAAAGAAAAGGTATGAGTTATTCTTGACAAGAGGCAATGAAGGAGGTAAAAATCCAACAAAATGAAGCTCCAAAAACTTAAAAAAAATCCACATATAAATTATGATCCAAAAGAGAGATAACAACCACAAATCCTTTCTTTGTATTGCCTCTAGGTTCATGAGCTATTAAATTTTTCATGGTACTTCACGTCCTAGCTCCTTGTCTTTATCTTCCTTGGCTGAGTTGGATGAGAAAATGGAGGAGTCAAGTTATTTATACTAATTCAACCATGGATTTAATCAACATGTATTTTAGAGAGGGGCCAACTTATGTTCATGTAGGCTTACTTGAAGAGGACAAAAATTGTTTTCTTCACTTAAAAAGTGTAACAACCCCAAGTTATATTTCCATATAAAAAGGAAAAAAATCATGCAATGTAATGGGACACATATTCCAACCTAAATGGAGGGGAAAAGCATCACATTGGGGGTCACTTGGGGTTAATGATTTATTTTCTATGGAAATTGGCATTGGAATTAGAAAAGGCAAACCGAAATAAATGGGATTTAATTCGAGAAATAAAGGAAAATAGGAGAAAAGGAAGATGAAGAGACAAGAATATGCATGCAAGGTAAATTAAAGAGAAAATAAATGAAAAGGAAAGAAAATAGGAAAGGGAGAGCAAGAGACACCAAACATCAATGATAAAAATGCATTTGAGAAATAATTGGTAGTTTTTTTTATCAAGTTTTGATCAGTTTTCATCTTTGACAACTTTATTTTTGCTAAGGAAGGAATCAAACTCCAAGAAATAGAAGAAGGAGGGGAGCAACAAGAAAGGAAAGCAAGGGAGTGTAAGAGGAAGTTTGGACAAAAAAAATCAAGGGTCGAAAGTAGTGGTCGATTTGTAGGTAACAATGTGCATGTGTGATTTAGCATGTCAGGATTTGATGCATGGTCTATGCATTGGTTTATTGTTCATGTTTACTGTCATTGGCATGGGATTTTCTTATATTGACATGGATTTACATATTTTCCTTGCCATTTCCTAGATAGCCATGATGTAGTGGGTTCTATTTTGGTTAAGCTTTGCACTGCTATTAGATTTTGGATCCTAGTTAAGGTGGTCTAAGGAAAATTCCCAAAGGTTGAGGGTAGAGATGGTTTTCCCTCAGAACTCTTGACAAGTGGGTGGAGATAAGAAAATTCCTTTGGGTATGGTGAAAAAATTATGAGGCATCCAAGATTGTGTTGTTTTGGTTATTTCTAGATCGGTTTAGGTGAAATCACTGTGGTTGAGGGTTGAGGTGGTTTAGCCTCTAGAAGCCTTGGTTGGTTTTGCTTTGGTTTATCCCATGTAATTCCACATTCATACTTATAATATGGAATGGGACTGATTGGGTTGAAATAAAGATTTGGTTCATCTCCAACCTACGTTCAAGTGGTACATGGAAGTCTCTAACTTGGTTGACATTTGGATAATATGTGTTATTCTTTGATGAGATCAATGAGCACAAGTTATGGTTTAGTCTATGAATATATGATTGGTTTTTCATGGTTTATTTAGGGTTAAATCTTGGTTATGAACATGGTATATTTATCATTATGTGATGTGATATTGTTATGGTTTTATTCCATTGTTTGACAGGATCTCAATTATATATTTTAATACATGAGCTGACATGCGCTTATATGACTAGTAAGAGAGGGAAGTGAGACTTCTTGATGATCCTTAGACGATTTAATGAATCGTTGAATAGATAGGAATTCATGGGTGACAAGTACTTTTTCAACAAAGTGTTTTCATAAAATTATGTTGTGTGTTTTGTAAGTTTGAGCATGATTAGAACCTAGAAATTGATTTTGGAGGCTCTCATAGTTGGATGATAGGGTTCTGGGAAGTTTTGGGTACTTGGCTTAGAGGCTAGCTCTGAATTTTTGGGACAAAGTCCTTGGCCATAGGGAATATGTCCTATGATTGCGGTTGTAGATGCATGAGGAAGGCTTGTGTGTGTAGCTAAAGCCTTATGTCATATGCACAACTTGGCATGCATGTGACTAGGCTGTAAAGTCAACAAAAAGAAAGTTCCAGTCCAAGAGAGGTTGATCAATATATGTTGGTTGACATATAGGTGATCTAGTGCTTCTAGAGGTTATAGTAAAGTTTACAGATAGTAGGCCCCACTTCCATAACTAGAACTTAGTTGTTGGTTCATGCATATTAACTCTCATCTCATGTTTACCCTGATGATCCTATCAAAGCAGGAAAATGTGGGGTGGGGTGTTACAAAAAGTTCATTTCTTCTCATCAAAGAGGAGTAAGAAGGAATGCTATATCTCATTAGAAAGGGCTTAATGTTCTCTTTGAATATATTATTTCCTTATCTTCATCAAATCATCCTTTAACACAATAATAAATTATTCTTTCAGCAATATCCCTCTTTTTTATTTATGGCAACATTCTTCTCACATGGTACTCCACCTGTGTTTCTCCCATTATCATCATGCTACCCCCCCTATGTTTCTCCCCCTATCATCGTGCTACTCCCGTTGTTGTATTCTCCCCCTTTGACATCAACAACAAAGGGATGATCTAATAGGGTGCAAGAGATATGATCCCCATCTTTTGATGAAGATATTAAATGCTTCGCAAGGTAGGGGTTTTGTCAAGATATTTGCAAGTTGTTCCTTAATGTTGACATACTCCATTTTGAAGCTCTACTCTACAACCTATTCTTCGAGAATGTGGTACTTGATTGGGATATCTTTTGTCCTTGAATGCATGACTGGATTCTTTGTGAGATTAATTTCACTATTATTGTCATAGTAAATGGTGATAGGTTGAATTATTTCTATATTGGCATCCTTCAAATCTTCATTCATCTACAGGATTTGTGTACAACAATCTACTATTGTTATATACTCAACTTTAGCTGTGGAGAGAGATATAAATGATAATGTCTTGTTAATCCAAGACACAAGGTAGGATCCTAGGAAGAATGCATTCTGATTGATACTCTTTCAATCATCAATACTTTCTTCCCAATCTGCATCAATATATGCTTTCAAGGTAAGGTTTGTGCTCTTAGGGTAACATAGTCCAAAATTGAGAGTTCCTTTTAGGTATCTAAGTATTGTTTTTATAGCTAACATATGAGATTCCTTAAGGGCTGACTAGAATTTTTCCACCATTCCTACTTCCTAGATGATATCCAGTCATGAAGTTTCTAGATATAAGAGACCTTCAATCACTAATCTATAAAGAGTTGCATCCACCATTAGATATTTTTCATACTAACTTAAGTTCGAGCCTGTATCATAGGTGTGCTCACAATAGCACATTCTTCCATACAAAATCACTTAAGCATATCCCTGAGATATTTTGCTTGTGATGTGAACATCCCTGCTTCACTTTGAGTTAATTGAAGTCCAATAAACAAGGACTACTCTCAAGTAATCGACATATCTTGGGAAAATTTATGACTTGTTTCATCATTGGTGCTCCCAAAAATTAGATCATCCATGTATACTAATGTGATTAAAAAATTTACATTGTCCATCTTCAAGTAAAGGTTCCTTCCTGCAACTCCTTTATTGAATCCTTGTTGTTGAAGATAATGATCAAGTCTAGTGTACCAAGATCATGGAGATTTATTTAATATATATGGCCTTCTTTATTTTACATACAAAGTCTTTATTTTCATACAAGTCAAACCCTTCTAGTTGTTCTATGTATACTTCATCTTTTAAAATTTCATTTAGAAAGGCCAACTTTAGATCAATTTTATAGACTTTGAAGCCTTCAAAACAGAAAATGCTAAAAACATGCTTGTAGCATCTAGTATAGAAACGTAAGAGAAATCATCTTCAAAGTCAATTCATTCAATCTGTGTGTATCCCTTTCACACCAATATTGCCTGATTTTTGATGATTTTTCCATGTTCATTCATCTTTTTCTTATACACCCACTTGGTTCCTATTCAATTCTTATCTTTTGGACAAGTTACTAGCTCCCATGTTCCAATATTTACAATTTTTTTCATCTATTCTTCCATTGTTTTTATCTGGTTAGGATCCTTGCTTGAGTTGAATTTTCTATTTCTATTATGGATAACAAGGAAATTTCATTCCTTTTTGGTGTTTTTATCATATTTCTTCGAGTTTCTATTCCTCTAGCCACATCTCCAATCATTTTATATTTTGGATTATGTTTTTTTACAAACTTTAACTTTGATAGTGTTTGAGATGGTTCCCCCTTTTTATTTTTCAGTTCCTTCTCTTCCATTACATCACTTTCCTTTGGATTTGCAAGGATAGGTTCTTCTTCATTGAATTTAACTACTTATTTTTCGGGAAGAGATTCATCTATATTTACATCGATGATTTTGACTATCTTCCACAACATATCATTGTATCATTTGTAGGTATTTATTTTTAATGAGTATCCAAGAAAACTTCATTCATCAACATGTGAATCAAATTTCTCTAGTGTGTCATCATCTTCATATAGAATTTTCTTCTAAATATTATGGAGTGTTTCACAAAGGAAGGCCTTTCTTTCCATGGTTCCTATGGATTTTTATCACTGTTTACCCAGAATTGATCTCTGTTCATGATATAGATTGCTGCCCCAACTACCTCCCTCCAAATTCTTTCCTATGAATCAACTTCCAAAAACATTGTTCTTGTAGTATCTTGCACAAATCTATTCTTTCTTTCTATTACCCCATTTTTCTATGGAGTCCTAGCAACAACAATTTCCCTTTTGATTCCATGTTTTTCAAAAAATTCATTGAATTATCCTAAGGTAAATTCCTAACCTCTATCTATTCTTAAGCATTTTATATTCAACTCACTTTCATTTTCAATCATTGCTTTGAAAGTTTTAAAACAATATAGTGCTTGTAACTTATACGTTATGAAAAATACCCACATCATTCTAGTATAACCATCTATAAATAAAATAAATTACCTTTATCCTTGTAGAGTAAGAGTTCTGGTTGGACTGCACACATATGCATGAATGATTTATAGAGGCTATCGAGCATTCCTTTGATTTGAGACTAGTCTTGGTCTTCTTTCCATATTGATATGGTGCACAAATAGAATTTTCTAGCTTTGAAATTTTGGGGATATTTTTGACTGCTTGAGTTTTGCTAATATTCACCAAGTTATTGAATATTAAGTGTCCTAAACACTTGTTCCACAACCAAATTTCATTTTCTTGACTCACATAAAATATTTGTTCTTGAATTTCATTGAGAATGTATACATTATATGTTGTTCTTACTCCTCTTCCTACCAGTTTTCTTGAAGATGATCTCCTAATGTCATAGTCCTTGGAACAAAATATGAGATAAGGTCCTTGATCATAGATTTGGATGGCACTTCAAATATTATGCTCAATTCCTTCAATGCTATGCAACCAACTCATAAAATAGAAAAAATATAGATCAACAACTTGAGAATTAGCCTCTTCAAGGGTGAAACCTCCTTTACATCACATAAATGAAAAATTCTTGGATGATACAAATGACAAGGCCCCATTTCTGTATATAGGAGTCTAAGGGGTCACAATATAATCATAGCCTACATAACAATAGTAATGTAAGGTAACAATGATAACAATAGTGGGATTTTATGGGAGACAATAATAGTTGTTGGGATGGGGTCCCCTGGGTCAGTTTTGGGATTAAAATAACCCAAATTTTGATATATTTTTGTAACTAATGTAAAGTCTCCTCAATTTGTGGATGTGGAGCCCATAGATGATTAGGAGTCAAAGGGTTTTTAGCCCCTTGTTTATGTAAATTTTGAGTCAATTTTGAGATCCACCAATGATCCGCGAACCATGGGATTGTATGAAAAAATGCTATAAATAGGTTTGTCTTAGAGATTCTAAGGCATAAGAGATCATGTTAGTAATGGGTCAATAGAAGAGTAGGATAGTGTAGAGAAGTGGGTCATATAGGAGAAGAAAGGCTTTGCAGTTGAGTGTGTCGAGGCCTAGGTAGAGTCCAAAGCTAAGTGCACAGATCCCTACAGCTGACCTAGGTAGAGTCCATAGCTGAGTGCATGGACCCCTACAGATGAGTGTGAGGGTAGTTTCGAGTATGTAAAGTTGAACTAAATATCAATAAAGAAAGTTACCGAAGAATTATTGTGTATATATGTTTATCTTTGTTTACCTTTGTTTATGATATATGTTGTGGATGAATAATGTGTTTATGAAATAATGATCTAATGATGAATGATTCTCTTGAATAAGTCTTAATAAATGTATGCAATGCGTGTTAAGTACTTTTGCGAAGACTGTGATGAATTCTGTTATGTTTACTGAATAACTTAAGTAAATCTGCATGAACACTAATTAAGGGTTATTCTCTAATGTGTGTAATTGGATAAATTGACTATTAAGGATCTGCAAAGGCTGATCATATACCTTCACGAAGGTATGAAGACTGTTTTAGTAGAGTTGTAGTACCAAGCCCTAAGGGCCTATCGATTGACATGAAGGAAGATATGAGATGCTGAAAGACATCACACTCATCTCTGGATGTAGAAACATGGTTCTTGCATCCCCCCATACTACTTCAGGTGATACTGCAGCCTACACAATGCGAATTGTTGCCCAAAGGGACCATAGTGTAGGGATTTGGTGGTTGGTGCAACTAACTCTGTATTTATGTCAGGACCCCCTAAGCCAACAAATAGTTCTGTTTCTAGCACCGAGATCTGCTTGAAAGAGACGTGTGATGTTGCATCACTAGAATCTGACCAAGAAAGAAATTGAAAAGTGGTTGGATCGGAAGATTCATGAGTTTGCGGTGCAAGAAAATAGGAATCCGCGCCTGTCGAAGGAAGAGTGGTTGAACAGGTATCTGTATACAGAGATACATGAGATTTTCTTCTACACTTTTCCCATTGAACTGTATGAGTGGTTAGCCAAATTGACAACCAACCAAGGAAGGTGGAAGATTGATAATCCTATAGTGTGGACTCCTAAATTAGTGTGAAGATAGAAGCCTATGAAAACTAGATCCTGCAGGTTTTTGATCATTGGGTCGATCAGGATTTTGGGAGGATTCGTTACAAAATTTGTAGTTGATACCTTAATTAGCTAAATTGAAGTGGAGCGATGATTTTTCAAGGGACCACGAGGTAAGTATTTAAGATTTTTGAATACCCAGATTAAAATGTTGTTATGTGAAAAACAAGTTATGCCATTTCCTTGATGTTCAAAGCTACGTGAAGTGGAAAACTCTTTAGAGATCGGGAGAGACCAGGTCCTGAATATAGCCCGTTGATTGGACCTCCCTCGAGAGACGACTAAGGAGTGGTGCAGTCTTCACTGCGGAGTGTTGTGTAGTTGATAATACAGGGTTTTCTGAGAACACATCATCCATCCACTCCACCTCCACCTCCACCGCATACACCTTCGCCCACATCTCCACCACCACCACCACCATTCAACATGTCAAAGACAATGAAGTTGCCAATTTTCAAGGGCATAAGGAGTGAAGATATAAAGCAATTCTGGTTTATTGCGAATGCCTTGTGGACAACGCATCAGATTATTGATGACAATATAAAGAAGGCACAATTGGTCATCACTCTGTAGGATCGTGCACTGAATTGATATATTAAGTGTTGTTTTCACAATCCTCTGTCATCACTAGGAGATACTAAAGCTACTTTAAGCAAGGAGTTTAGTAAGCCTAAGTCTGACTCATAGTCAGTAGTTGTATTTAAGGAAATCATGATGAGGGTTGATGAGATGCATTCGAAATTAGATCAAAGGTTGAAATATCAAATTCGAGAAACTAACACACAGCTCACAGATGTTCAGCATTGTGAGTGGTCTATAGAAGCCACTTCTGTCGCACCTGAGGATTGCTCTGTCGCAACAGAAGATAGGAACTCAAGCATAATCCTTGGAAATCATGATGAGGTTGCATGCAATGCCCATTTAGGATGTGTCCTTACAGGTACAACATATTCACTCTCAGTTATAGAGCTTCTACCTAGAATTATAGAGCTTGAAGAAAGAAAAAGAGAGTAAACTAGAGGTGTGCGTGGAAGTCTCATGTCTAAAGTGTAAGAGTCAGGGGCACGATAAAGATCACTATTGCATATTTGCGAATTATGTGTCAGGTTGTTGGACAACATGTGACAAACAATTATCATTTTCTTCAAAAGTTCATCCAGAATCCACAACAATTGTTTTGTAACTTCTGTAAATTAGTGGGCCATGATGAGCGCCACTTTCGTAGCTATGAGCTGATGGTGGAAGGAACACCTACATACTAGATTCAAGCAAAAACTCAGCCTCCAAAGAAAGGTTTTTGAGGAGTGCGTGGAGGATATCCAATATGGGGATGAGGCTGAGGAGGAGGAGGACCTAGTAGAGGTTAGGGTCAGGTTATCTGTTACAACTACGGAACACCAGGGCACTATGTGTCGGAGTGTCAAAATCAAACACGCCCGTCATGTCAATACTGCAGCTAGTTTGACCATACCATAGAAGAATGCTTGGTACGGATAGCTAAGATGCAGGAAAATAAAGCGCAACCTCAAAAACCTATGCAAAACTTACAAATGATGAGATCTGAACCCTGCGATAAGTGTAATAAAGTCTGGCGATGATAAAGATAAAAAACCTAAAGACGATGGATGGGTCTATAAGGCCCTAGAAAAGGAAGTGGATTTTGATCTGACTCATGCGAAGGAAACATTTATGGACGCCAAGAAAGGCTTTGCTGAGGCATCCACCTAAGGAAGCCAAGACAAGATGCAGGACACTAGCACGCATGTAGAGGTTGATCCCTTTGTGCTTACTACATTTTTGGAGACCTGCATAAAAATTCCGCATGATAGAAAAGCCATGGAAGGATGGAAAGAGTAAATAAACAAATGCGCTAGCAAAGAGAAGGTCCCTGATTGGTAGTGGGTGGTCAAAAAAATTGGCAAACATAACGCAAGAACAAGGCACAAGATGAGGCTCACCACATAGATAGGAGATTATGAGATGGACTAGGTCATCTTGGATTTGGGGTCCGATGCGAACATACTACCAAAGCAAACATGGGAAAGAATGGCGAACCAATAGAAGATCATACTTATGGAACAATTATAGGAGTAAATGTTGATATTGAAGGTGTGAGCGCAATGGTTGACTTTGAGGTGATAGAGATCGTTGATGATAGTAGTCCATACCCTGCACTCCTAGGAATTGACTTGGCCATTGACATGAATAGGATCATCAACTCGAAGAAGAGGACAATGTCATTTGAAAAGAAATCGCTTTGGGTTGTAGTACCATTGGACTCTACAGAAGGGGCATGCTATATTGAACCAGCATGCGATTATGAATAAAGTGAGGATAAACTAGATCAGATCTACAAAATAAAAATGCGAGACTAGTACTAGATCAATCTGATGGAAAATGGACAGATTGCATGGGACTGGGAGAGTTCTTGTACCTCTGATTCAAATGAAGAGTTGGAACATTAGCAGAATCGTTTTCATGAAGTATCCACACTGCGATGCAATATGATGACGAAATTGCTATGCTTTGTTTCGTCGGAGGTCATGAACTTAACTTATTATGATGGTTTAACTAACGTGGATAAGTTTTTGGATGCATTTGAGCTTGAAGTCCCTAAGGAGCATCACTTCCAAGCATTAGATTTAGCACTACATGCTATGCCCGTATGATGGTGCGGTACACACAAGGACAACTTTGATGGATGGCAAGATTATAGAAGAATGATGAGGTTATGGTTTGGGCATCCTAACACTATATTAGCTGATAAATATAGCTAGAAGGATGATCTGCATGGTCACCTAGAAAATGGACTAAACCATGGGGGACATAACCACAGCCGGAGTGGGTACACACATTTTGCCATACTTTGGGTACAATTCCCATGAATTGGTATCTGGAAATAGAGCTATGCCATGACACTGGAGAGTGGGATATATTGAGGGAAGGTTCTTATTGACGTTCATCTTTGAAGACAACTTCACGAGCATCAATGAAGCCCTACAGGAGATTAAGGCAGTTATCTTCAGAATGCCACAAGAACCTATGGAATGGATCCAACTAGATTAGAGCACCTAGTTGTGCCATGCGTTGGAATTTTATAATGTGACCGATGAAGAGGAGGATGACGATCCAAGAAATATTAATATTCCAGAGGAAGAAGGGTATCACAAAGTCGAAGGCCCGCAAATAGACAACCTAGACATCACTTGTCGTTGAAAACAAAGAAAGTAAACATTGGGACTGAAGCAGAACCGAGGTTTGCAAATATTGGAGATTATTGGGGTGATGCTATTATGGATAAAGTTTTTGAGTTACTACATAAATATCAAGATCTATTTCCTACCAAGTTTTCGGACTTGAAGGGCATAGTACGAGATTTGGATGTTATGAAATCACTCTGAAGCTAGACACGAAGCCTATTAAATAGAGGATGTATCACCTTAATCCTAAATACAAGGAAAAGGTTTGCCTAGAGCTGGATAAGATGCTGGAAGTAGGCATCACAGAACTGGTTGAGGAATATGATTTGATGAGCCTAATGGTGGTTTAGGAGAAGAAGAAGAAGGGGGGCAAGATAATGATTTGTATAGATCCGTGGAAGCTTAATGATGCGTGTGTCCATTATCGATTCTCATTGCCATTTACCAATGAAGTATTAGACAATGTTGGAGGGTAGGAGGCCTACTCTTTCACTAATGGATTCTCTCGATATCATCAGATTAAGATCATGTCTGAGGATAGGAGAAAAACCTTCACGATGGAGTGGGGTTGTTTTCAATACACTGTGATGTTCTTTGGACTCAAGAATGTGCCTGTGTTATTTTCTCGTGTAGTTATTGCAGCACTCGAGGAGTTGATTCATAAGTTCCTCGAAGTATACTTTGATGACTGGACAATGTTCGTATTAGTAAAGTTCCATGTAGCAAGTCTATGCTTGATGTTGGATATGTGTCACAAATACCAGATCATGCTGACTTTGAATAAATGCATCTTCTGTGTTCCCTTTGGAATCTTGTTGGGTCACATGGTGTGCAAGTAAGGGTTGATGGTGGACCCTACCAATATTGCAGTAATAGTGAATATGGTGGCCCTGAGAAATCTTAAGCAGATGCACATGACGCTAGGACATATGAGATATTATAGAAAACTTATCAAAGCATATGCCCAAATTACCGTGCCTATGGAGAAACTGTTGAGGAAGGATGCAACATTCTGTTGGGACAAAGAATGTCAGTGCAGCTTAGATGTCTTGAAAAACAAGTTGGTCACCGCGCCGATCTTGGTATTCCTGGATTGGAAGAAGGCATTTCACGTGCTCATGGATGCCTCTTTCATTGCATTGGGTGCAGTATTAACACAAGCCGGTGAAGGAGAAATGGACCACCCTATAGCCTTTGTGATTAGGAAATTATTGAAGGTCAAGAATAATTACTCAACGACCAAGCGCGAAGGATTGGCCATGGTGTATGAGCTGCAGAAGTTTAGGCACTATCTGTTAAGAGGGCATTTCAAGATGTACACAGATCGTTCTTCTTTAAAATACTTAGTTAATAAGCCTGTGTTAGGGGGGAAGATTTGCAGATGGTTGCTACTATTCCAGGAGTATGACTTTGAAGTAATTATGAAGCCAGGGAGGTTAAATGCGGTACCTGAACATATATCGTGAATCGAAATAAGAGAGGAGCCCAATAATCTAGAGGAAGGGTTGCCAGATGCATAGCCCTTTGTGGTTCATGTAGCAGATAACCATTTTGCATATATCATTCATTTCTTGACTACAGGGATGGCACCAGAAGGATATACAAGTTAGCAAAAGAAGGAACACATAGTGCGCGGAACAAATTTCTCAGTTATTGCAGGACATTTGTATAGGATGGGTACAAATGAAATATTGCAAAGATATGTACCAAATTTTGAGAGGGATAGAATTCTCGTTGAAGCTCATGGAGGGGACGCGAGAGGATATTATGCAGGAAATGCGACTGTGCAAAATATTTTACGTGCATGTTTATGGTGGCCAACACTGTACAAGGATTCCAAAGTGTATTGTAAGGCATGTGATGCATGTTATAGAATTGGAAGACCATCATGAAGATATGAATTTCCATTACAACCTCAAGTATCGTTGTAGCCATTTGAAAAATGGGCGACTGATTTTTTTGGGCCAATTCAGCCCCAAGGGAAGAAAACTAGTGCGCACTATATCATCACTATGATCGTATATGTAACCAGATGAGAAAAGCACAATTAGTTAAGGATTGTACAGGGGTTACAATAGCAAAGTTTTTGTTTGAGTATGTCTTAACCAGATTTGGTTACCCAAAATTGTTGATGAGTGATAGAGGTACGCACTTTCTGAATGAAACAATCAGCGCATTGACAGAAGAATTCTAGTTCTACCATAAGAAGTATACACCATATCACCCATAGGCCAATGGAACTATTGAAGCCTTCAACAAGATTTTGGAGAACGCACTAACTAAGGTCTGCAACATGCAGTGAAGTGATTGGGATGTGCACGTACCTGTAGTACTATGGTCATATAGAACTATGAGCAAGAAGCTGATAGGACAAATTCCATTTAGATTGGTCTACAATGTAAAAGCTGTAATGCCAATGGAGTATATTGTGCCTAGTCTAGGCATAACATCTCTCACAGGTATGGCAGATCGGGAAGCCTTGGAGGAATGACTCGCGAAACTGATGGAGCTTGAAGAGGACCGATTCTTGGCAGGATTCCATCAGCGAGTACAAAAGGAATGTGAAAAATCATGGCATAATCGCCACATCAAGCTTTGCAAGTTCAAAGTAAATGAAATTGTCTTTTTATATGATAGTAAGTTCACTAAAATTCTGGGTAAATTTCAGATGCATTATCTTGCACCATTAATTATAAAAGAAACTACAGATGGAGGTGCAGTTCAGCTCACAAAGCTGAATGGAGAACCTTTTATGGGAAGAGTGAATGGGAGCCACTTGAAACTGTACACAGGGGATCCTGCGTAATGACTAGGAGTGTGAGACTATAAACTACACTTCTAGTTTTGGGGGACTATGCAACAGGTGGGCTTCGTAGAAGATAATGAAGATGCAATCCAGGGAGTTGTGCACAGGAAGCTGCACCACGGAGGGAGGTGTCATATAGCACAACAAAAAAGTGACTGTTGGAGTCATTATTCATGACTTGATAGCGAGAAGATGGTTAAGAGGAGCGGGCTAGTGGAATTTAATGAAAAAATATTTGAAGATTTGCTGCTAAAACAAAATTTATTGTCAAAATGTGGGGGGAACGATCAGATTTGAATTCAAAACCCCCTATAAATTTCACATGTCAACCCAACAAAGAACACTTTTTACTCTTAGAGTTGTTGTTGAAATCTGTTGTTATCTCTTATGAGCCGAGCATTTTGGGAGGAATTCCTCACACACACAAACATTTCTCTTGAGGCCCGTGAGTTGTTTATGGAGAGGATAAATGCCACCAACCCCACTGAAGCCCTAAGTTTGGAAGTAGTTGTATTCGATGCTCTAGGACCATAAGTATCCAATGTAGAAGCTACGCCTACAGTGCCCACAGCCAAGGTCACCAGGGCCGAAGTAGACCATGGCAAAAGAAAAGAAACCTACCACGAAATAGAAGCAACCTATAACAAAGGAAAAGAGTAAAAAGTCATTGCAGGTACGTGATTCCCCAAGGAAGCATACTGTGACACCAACACAAAAGAAAGTTAAGAAGAAGGTAGCAGACTTGGAGGCGGAAGAAACCCAGGGAACTGAAGGTGTTGACACTAAAGGAGTAGAACCTATAGTGAAGCTCCCTGGGTATATCCCTATGAGAAAGGGAAAGGTGAAGATCACAAAGGACCTAGACTCAAAGAAATTCATCATTTCCACACCCCTTCTCCCTCAGTAGGTTCCTTTTGAAGGTCCACAACTCACGCAAATCCCACTATTGAAGATGGAGGATTGGGACCTCACAGATCACACTAAGTTCCCACACTTAGCGATAGAAAAATACATGAAGAGAGTTTATTATGAAGAAATAGGCATTACAGCGCTAGAAACAGAGGAATGGTTTCACAATGTCAAGCAATTAGGTTTTCTCAACTTGCTATGGGTGCCACATTACCACCGCACCTCCATTAACACAATTTGTGTGCGCCAGCTACTTACATTGGTGCATGATGGGTGTTTATGGCTAGGAGTTCCTATACCCATTATAGATATGCTCATTCAATGGATTACACACCTTCCATATGAAGGTCTAAACCTTGCCAAGGAGTTTGGTGGAAAGACGGGGGAGAACAACCTTGCAGAAAGAATGAATAAATATTACGAACTCATAAACAAGTCACGTGGGTATTCAATTTTATCTATCTCAGACCCTGAATTTCAATTGGATGCACAGATATTAGCAAGAAAGGTGATGAGGAAATGTCACACGGATGAAGTTTTGTCCCCCATAGTGTCCCTAGTTGCACAGTGTGTGAAGGGTGTGCAGTTCAATTGGTCCAAATACCTCTTTCAAGAGTTCCTCGCAAACTATCGAGAGGTCCAGGTTGAAACCAATCCATTTCACTACACTTGGTTATTGTTTCCCATTGTTTTTGTTGCATTGGAATTGTCGAAGGACAACTAGTTTCCTTCGCTCGAGGAAGGATTAACAGAGGCATTGCAATTCGCCTCCTTATGGGTTGCCAAGGACCCTGCACAGATCACATAGATGAAAATATTTTGGGTCCTGATGGAATCGAGTCTCCACATGGCTATTAACCAGAGTCCAAGGTTGTCCCCAACCATGTACATGTAGCTATTAGCCCATGAAACATTCAATGCTGACTTCAACAGGGTGTATATCCAGGTGCAGAAGAATCCAGCAGAAAAGTGGCATGACTTGCCATATTTGATAATAGAAACAGATGTACAAGAGGTGGTAGCAAGATGGCCCACAGAGTGGTGTGCCCCTTTAGATCTCTTTGCTGGGCCAAGCATGGGTGTGGAGAGTGCTACTGTGAAGAAAAGGAAGGAGGCAGCTAAGTAAGTTATGCAGACCCTAACCGCATAGAAAGAGAAGGATGGTGAAGAGAAGTCTCATGTTGAGAAGGAACATGGTGCCAAGGAGAAGGAAGAACAAGAGAAGCATGAGCCCCAGAAAGGTGACAATTCACCTTCACCAGAAACATAAACAAAATAGCTTATAGGAGAAGACAACAGAGGTGAGGAAGGGTAGCGCACCTCCTTCATTCTAAAAAGGCGTGAATTGGAGTAGCAAGGTGGATCATGAAAGAAGTAGAAAGCTCAGAAAATAGAGGTTGATCCCATGGTGCTCAAAGAAAGCGATCTGGATGAGATCAATCATAAAGTCAAGGACACTGCCACAAAAGTACTGCAATAGTTTGAATACCAGTATATGGAGACATTGGGAGGAGTTTAGAAGGATCACCAAGAGTTGTGGCTCCAAGCAACCAAGATCCAAGAAGATGTTAGGAAGGCGAGCGACGCACAAGGCAATTTGGCGTGGGATAAAAGTATAGTCACGGAGATGGCTTGGTCGTGGGATGTGTGAGTATTCCCCTTGCTTGAAGGCTCAGTCTACACTGACACCGAGGAACAATGTTCCCTCCTTGACAAGGTCACAAAAATTGGCCTAAACCTTGCAGTGATATCTGTTGGGTGTGGAGCATGATTGTTCAGAGGTCTTTGTTTTAGCTGGATGTATACCCCAAGAAGTTTGTACACCTCTCCATGCGGGGGGTCGCAAGGGGGACTTGTCCCCCACGCAGGGGTTCGAGGGGGCTGATCCCCCCCGGCTGGTGGGTTTGAGGGCTAGCGGTCACCCAGCAGGGGTTTCAAGGGCAACGCCCCCGAAGCTAAAAACAAATGTAAAATTGCCTTGTAAAAGTATAGTAATTTCTAGTCAATCTGGGTCATTCATTAGGTAGATGATCTGACGGTAGAACTTATGTTTAGTTTAGGTTTTTTTTTTTCCCTAGAAGGAAACCCCTCTCTTTGTATGAGGGCATTGTATTTGAGGCTGTGTAATAGATGTGTATTCTCCAAGCGAGAAACAGAGAGGTGACACTGTGAGAGAAAACAGAGGATATTACAATAGATCTGATGTAGGTTGTGTCTCTTCATTTTGCTGGATAATAGAAAGGAAGGACTGGCTATTTGGGGTGGACGTAGCCCAAACTAGGTGAACCACATATGTCTGTGTCTCTCTTGTTGTATACATTTTTTGTGTTTATATTTTTGCAATATTTTATGTGTTCCATTACTCTGTAATATATAATTTTCTAACAACTGGTATCAAAGCCGAAGGTATATTTGGCTGATAAAATCGTAGGAAAGAAGGGTTCCTTATTTGAGTGGGAGCAATGGCAGAAGATGGTAAGTTTAGGGTAGAGAAATTTAACAGCCAAAACTTCTCGTTGTGGAAGATGCAGATGGAAGATTATCTATATCAGAAAGATCTGTACCTACCATTGGGCAGAAAAACAAATATGCCGACGGGTATGTCAGATGAAGAATGGAACCTTCTCGATAGAAAGACACTTGGAATAGTACGATTGTGCCTTGCATCGTCGGTCACATTCAACATTTCAAAGAAAACAATGACAGAGGGTTTGATTAATGCGTTGGAGAAACTATATGAAAATTCCTCGGCCTCAAACAAGGTATTTCTTATGAAATGGTTATTTAATATGAAGATGTCGAAAGGTGGATCTGTTGCAGACCATTTAAATGATTTTAATACTGTTACAAGTCAGATATGTTCTATAGGGGTAAACTTTGATGATGAAGTTAGAGATCTGTTATTCTTGTGCTCATTGCTAGAAAGTTGGGATGGTTTAGTAATGGCCATTAATAAATCTATTTCTGGATCTAGTATTTTAAATTTTGATGATGTTGTCGGTGCTATCCTTAGCGAGGAAATGTGACGAAAAATCTCCGTTGAGACATCAGGTAATGCTTTGAGTGCAGAGTCTAGGGGAAGAAAAATGGAAAGAGGAAAGAGCTCAGGATATCGCAGTAAATCAAGGAAAGGCAGATCCAAGTCTAGATCAAGGATAGTGTGCTAGAAATGCTGAAAGAAAGGAAGGCTAAAGAAAGACTGTAGATCTTGGAAGGGAAAAGAAGGAGATGCACAGGAAGAAAACAATCATGAAGCAAATGTGATAGGTGAGGTGTTACAAGATGCTTTGATTCTTTCTTTCAAAAATATTACTGATTCCGGGGTGGTAGATTCAAGGGCCTCATTCCATGCCACAACTGATAAGAAATATTTCCATGACTATGTTCAAGGAGATTTTGGACAAGTCCATTTGGGTTATGATAAACCCTGTAAAATTGTTGGAATGGGTAAGGTTCTTGTAAAACAGCAGAATGGAAACCAATGGCTACTAAAGGAGGTAAGGCATGTTCCAGATCTGAAGAAAAATCTGATTTCAACAGGACAGTTAGGCAGTGAAGGTTGTGTGACAACTTGCACAGATAAAGCTTGGAAGTCACCAAAGGAGCCCTGGTAATAGAAAAAGGCGAAAAGGTTGGTACATTGTATTTATGCAATGGTATTTCTAACTCTATTAATGCTTAATCTTCCAAAGGAGCAGATACAACATTATGGAATCATAGGTTCGAACACATGAGTGAAAAGGCAATGAAGATTCTTCACTCAAGGAATTTTTTGCCAGGTTTTAAGAATGTTGATTTGGACTTCTGTGAGAATTGAATTTATGGAAAACAAAAGAGAGTCAGATTTCTCAGAGTTGGGAAAGAAAGGAAGAGCAAAAAATTAGAGCTTGTGCATACGGATGTATGGGGACCTGCTCAGGTGTCATCTCTCAGTGGCTCTCATTATTATGCTACTTTTATTGATGATGAAACTAGAAAAACTTGGGTTTATTATATTAAGAATAAATTCGATGTATTTGATACTTTCAAGAAATGGAAAGCTTTGGTTGAGATTAAGAGAGGAAAGAAATTGAAGTATCTCAGATCAGATAATGGAGGTGAATATTGCAGCAAAGAATTTGATAGGTCTTGTTCAGAGCATGGAATTCACAAAGAGAAGACAGTTCCAAGAACTCCACAAGAAAATGGTGTGTTAGAAAGGATGAACATAACAATCATGGAGCATGCAAGGTGCTTGAGATTGCATGCAGGATTGCCTTTATAATTTTGGACAGATGCTGTAGATACTGTTGTTTATCTAATAAATAGAGGGCCTTAAAGTTCCTTGGATGGTGGTGTTCCAGAGGAAGCATGGACAGGTAAAAAGGTAAACTACTCTTTTTTAAAGCCTTTTGGTTGGGAGGCCTTTGTCCATATTAATAAGGAAAATAGAACAAAGCTTGAGGCAAAGTCAAAGAAATGTACCTTTATTGGATATGGTGTTAATGATTTTGGTTATCGCTTATATGATTACGAAAATCACAAAATCATTAGGAGCAGAGATGTAATATTCAATGAAAAGGTCTTGTATAAGAATCAGGAAAAGAAACAGGAAAAAGACAACAAGGAATACACAGTTCTTGATGCCATCACTGAAAAAGTAAAGGTGCCTGCAAATAATAATAATCAACAGCCACAACAACAACAACAACCACCACAACAGCAATAGGCACCCCAAACACCTGAAAGTGGTGTTAGAAGATCTACAAGGATAATTATACCCCATGAACGATACTCTCCTTCATTATATTATTTATTGTTGACTGATTCTGGTGAACCTGAATGTTATGAAGAAACAATGCAGGTTGAAAGCAAGAAGAAGTGGGAGCTAGCCATGGAAAAAGAGATGGACTCCTTAATGCATAACCAGACTTGGAACATAGTCAAGTTTCCTGCAGGAAAAGCTACATTGAAGAATAAATGCGTTTACAGGCTGAAGGAAGAAGATGGAGGAAAACAAAGGTACAAAGCTAGACTTGTGGTGAAGGGGTTTGCACAGAATAAAGGTATTGATTTTGATGAAATATTTCTCCTGTTGTTAAAATGACTTCAATCAGAACTATTTTAAGTCTAGTAGCAGTTGAAGATTTGCATCTTGAGCAGTTATATGTAAAGACAACCTTTCTCCATGGGGATTTGGAAGAAGAGATATATATGCAGTAGCCACAAGGATATGAGGTAAAAGGGAAGGAGAAACTAGTGTGCAGGTTGAAGAAGAGCTTGTATGGTTTAAAACAATCTCCAAGTCAATGGTATCTAAAATATGACAAGTTTATGTTTGAACAAGGTTATACTAGATGTCACTCTTATCATTGTGTTTATCTGAAAAAGCAAAATGATGGCAGCTCTATTATATTGTTATTGTGTGTAGATGACATTCTTGTTGTAGGGTCTAACATGCAGGAAATAGATGTGCTTAAAAGAAAATTGGAAAATTCATTTGCAATGAAGGATTTGGGAGCTGCAAAACAAATCCTTGGTATGAGAATAACTAGAGACAAGAAAAATCGCAAATTAACATTGTCTCAGAATGAGTACATACAAAATTTGTTGAAAATATTTAATATGCACAATGCAAAACCAGTTAGTACACCTTTTGCTATCCATTTCAAACTTAGTAAGGAAATGTGCCAAAAGACCCAAGAAGACATGGATTATATGTCTAAAGTTCCATATGCATCAGTAATTGGAAGCTTAATGTATGCAATGCTCTGCACAAGGCCTGATATTGCACATGCAGTGGGAGTTGTAAGCAGGTACATGAACAATCCAGGAAAGGAACATTGGATGGCAGTGAAATGGATTCTCATATATTTGAAAGGTACCTCAAATCAAGCATTATGCTTTGGTGGTTCAAACATTTCTCTACAGGGATATGTTGATGCAGACATGGCAGATGACAGAGATAACAAGAGGAGCACTACAGGATATGTATTTGCTGTAGGTGGAACAACTGTCAGTTGGGTTTCAAAAATTCAAAGTGTTGTTGCACTTTCAACAACAGAAGCAGAGTATGTTGTTGCTACAGAGGCTAGTAAAGAAATGATTTGGTTACAAAGGTTTATGGGTGAATTGGGTAAGGAGCATGATAAGGGCACGTTATACAGTG
>APFE031349813.1:6782-29396 GCA_000404065.3 Pinus taeda
ATATTCCCCCTTTACATAAACCAACATGCAATTTGGAATTTCACAAGTCCACACTCAAAATATGGCAGCAACCAACAAATAAAAGAAATTGGCTTTAACAGAAAACAATAGCTTCACCTTCATTCTTGAGTTGCTTTTTCTTATTTGAATTTTACTTGTGACATTCTTTATCTAACAAGGAATCAAAATCATCACTATTATTAAATTCATCCAACACGGACTTTGGAGATCAAACTAACATCTTCGTTTTTGTTTCCATGCCTGAAAACCATGGAGATCCATGTTGATAGTAGAATAAGATGTGTGTTTGCAGCTCAAGAAAACATTCCTTATTAACCATTGTTACCTGACAGACACCAAAGAGACAACACAATAACAACGTACACAAAATCCCCTACCAAAATATAAAAATAACTTAGATAAGAAGTCTAAAAGATGTTCTTAATTAGTAAACTTTGTATTTGGAAATTTTGTTTCTTTAGATTTAAAAAATATAATGTTGTACAACACTTCTGTCTATTTATTCAGGCAATTATATCATAGCATATGTCACACAGTAGAAATCTACAATACCTAATGTAAAAAAGACAAATTTTCTCAAGAAAATAGATTCAGAAAAGAGCTTTGAAAACTATATTTTTGTCATCAAAGCTTTAATTAGTTTAACAATAAACTAGTTGGAGTTTGAAAATCAAAATCATTTAGGAAACAAATAGGACAATGGCCAAAGTGGCTTTCATACAAATAAAGCTAGAGTCACTATTCTCATTGCAGATAACTGAAATTTGGGTAGTGGTCTAATAGTTAGAGCTTATTTGCAGGGAAGACTTGTCAATACCATCATTTTTTTTCCCACGGTCTATTGTGTCTCTAGATCCAGATCAGATAGATTGTTATTCTAAAGTTCTACCTTTCAAGTGTTGATTTATGGCTCACCCTTTAAAA
Source organism: Pinus taeda (assembly GCA_000404065.3). Taxonomy (NCBI): domain Eukaryota; kingdom Viridiplantae; phylum Streptophyta; class Pinopsida; order Pinales; family Pinaceae; genus Pinus; species Pinus taeda. The sequence continues at coordinate 7,728 of APFE031349813.1, forward strand.
CACAATTCTACCACTCCATTTGATTTTGTTTTTTCAAGAGAATTGGTAGGACCTTCCTATCCTCTATTTTACATCAATCAATAACCATCCATCAATGATATAAAGAATAACAGATACACAACAAAGGCCAAAGATGCACTTGTTGTATACCTATGTTCTAGGAATCATCTAATCTTAGTGGTGCAAAGAGCTCACCCTAAAAAAATAGCATCCATGTGGAATTTAAAAAACTTTTTTAAATCAAGATCCAAGTAAACCAATCAAAATATGAACATCCTTTTTATCAATAAAATATTTGTTGGGTGTGGAGCATGATTGTTCAGAGGTATTTGTTTCAGCCAGATGTATACCTGTTGGCCGAATAAATCGTTCTTGTGGACAAGACCGATCTCCCTAGTATAGAATGATATCTAGCAACAAAGAGTACAAGCAAATCTACTTTTCTATAAACATGTTTCAATTCATAAATGAACACTAAGAGGTGTAGCAGACCCTACCTCGGTCCAACGCTTGTTTGTAGGAGTTTTATCCCAACAGCTTCAAGCAGTTCCTTTTTAATAACCTGCATACACAAACAAACACACATCAAAGCATACCTGCGTATAATAAAACATGTTCATTATGAAGATAAAGGAGCTCATCAAATAAACCATTAGAGACAGTTCATTGAGAAAAACAAACTTGATTGTATTAACTTTATGAAAAAAATAACCTTACAACCTTTGCCTTGATGTTGCACAAGTTCTTTCCAGGGTCCAGCAGGAGTCTCCTCTACTTTGACAAGCCTTACTCACTTCCCAAATGACATGAGAGGTATATGATCTCTCCTCTCACAAGCTCAAAAAGGAAGTTTAGTTTCCGGCAGCATTTACCCTCAAGAATCTTCAGCTTTCAACCTCTCCTACAACTAGCCCAATGCATGAATTTATAGTGCAAATGGAGGATGTTGCAGGTCCACCATTGAAGGGATAAGTTCCTCCTTCAATGCGATAAGCACCTCATATCATGGAGTTAGCTCCCTTAGTTATGGAATGGATGAACCAAGGTGGATCGGACTTGCCAGTGCAATATTCCTTCTAGAAGTGTCTAGAAGTGATCCAAGATGAGTTTTTAAGAATGAACTCATGCCTTTTTAACTTTTACAGGGGTTTGCACCCATTACTCAATAGACAAAGCGGTCAGGTTTGCAGGAAACATGACCATTGGGTGCGGCACCGCAGGCAATGCTAGGAGAAAGTGCGAAACCAGGATTTGAGATATTTTTAAGGTCTTTCTCCCATTTTCAAGGCTTACTGAGGGCTGAGCTAAGACTTGCAAAGAGGTATGTATGAGTGTTGTGGACTCACACAACTGTAGAAAGTCATGGTGACAATTTTTTGTGTAAACAATACCCTAGGAAGTTTGTACCCCCTCCCGTGGGGGACTTGCCCCCCCCCCCCCCCCACGAGGGTTCGGGGGGACCGATCCCCCCTAGCTAGGGGGTTCGGGGGCCAGCGGTCCCCTGGCGGGGGTTTCGGGGGCACCGCCCCTGAAGCTAAAAATAGATGTAAAATTACCTTGTAAAAGTATAGTAATTTCTAATCAATCTAGGTCGTTCATTTGGCAGATGATCTAACAATAGAACTTATGTTTAGTTTAGGGTTTTTTGCCATATAAAGAAACCCCTCCCTTTGTATCATGGCATTGTATTTGAGGCTATGTAATAGATGTGTATTCTCTGAGCAAGAAACAGAGAGGTGAGACTGAGAGAAAACAGAGGATATTCCAGCGGATCTGTTGTAGGTTGTGTCTCTTCATTTTGCTGGATAATAGAAAGGAAGGATTGGTTGTTCAGGGTGGACGTAGCCCAAACTAGGTGAACCACCTGTATCTGTGTTTCTCTTGTTTTATGCTTTTTTCCTGTGTTTATATTTCTGGAATATTTTATGTGTTCCATTGCTCCGTAATATATAATTTTCTAACAATCTTTGATTTAAAATAAATGTGGCCTAGAATTGAATGTTATATCAACCCTGTCAAGCATCTAACATTGGGTGAGAAATACAGGCCATGCATATTGGACCAGTGAAATAATTGATGTTATAAAGCTCAAAATCAAACAAATGACTTACAGCTAAGAAACACAAATAAATGACTTACAACTAAGACATGAGGTTGCTCTTTCAACACTGTTGTTAAATAACTCTTCTTTATGTTACAGACCATTAAAATTTTTCTGATACCAGGTGGAAGTGTTATTGTTAGATTAACCTCTAATAGAGTGTGTCCATGACTACTTCTCAAGATCACTCCATTACCAGCATTTGGGGCTAAATAAGATACATGCAAAAACCATCAACATGAAAATGAAATCTACTTCCTTGTTAAAAAATGGGAGGAAAAAGAAATCCACAAATTGAACAGACTCTAGGATAACTCATTCCTATAGCATAATTATCGTGTCATGAACAATAAAAAAAGAAATCAGGAGAAATGTAAATTTTTCCACATTTTGACAATCATTTCCTTTTGCATATTCTATGAGCAATTGATGAAAAATATCAGCTAAAGCTTTTCAACATCAAGATTATATAAAACATAAAGGAATAGCTCCAACACATATAATTGTAAACATAAGTATCTATACATATAAGTATTTATTGAGGACATTGTATTTTGTGCAAATATGGAAGTCAAATCTTTGAAATAACACAATTTATGGTACCATTGCCTTACAAAGTCCATTCATTCGAGTATTTACGAAGTCCATTCAGGAATTTCTTCAAAGTTCAAAGTTCAAACAATTAACATGTAACCTAAAAAAAGTCATATTTGAAAAGGAGATAACCCAAATATGTAGAGTATATATCTTTCATTTATATATACTAATTTCCAGACATTGAAATGACACTTTTTAGCATACTATTGTGAATTTAGGCCAAAATGCTAGAAACAAATATTGATGGTTATTTTTGTTAAAAATAGAAACTAGGGCCAAATTCCACTATGAATAGCTCCTTTCGGGAATATAATTGTGGCATTGAATTCCTCTTTTCGAGAGGACCAAAATCGATCTAAAGATCGTCAAATTTGGATAAGTAGAAGTGGAATTTTGAATTTATGTTTCTCTCATGTAAATTATTTAGGTCGGCCTCAACTATATGTCGGCTTAAGAAGATCAAAAGTCACGTCCCCTCAACTCCATTGAATTGTATATATAGAGGAGAATTCTCTCTCATTTGGAACACGTTAATCAAAAGAAAAAGATATCTCTATGGCAGTGAAGATTAAGGAGGATAAATTATGGTTATTGTTGGGACTGTTTTGGTTAGGGGTTTGTCATAACATGTCTGAGTTTTGAAGCAGTGCTTCATTATGGTTAAGGATAATCTTATATATGGGTTGTGACTTGTTTGGTATGGGAATTCTTCCTATAGTTTGGCCACATCTAGAAGATATTCTCACAGCTTGACCGCCTTGAATCACTTGCATAGGAAGCCGAAATACAACAGAAGGTCATTGACCTTATATGATAGTATTTAAGTGCTTGTTAAGGATGACATGGAAACTTAAAAATAGGCTAGGAATACTACAAATAATAGAGCCCTTGTAAGAAGAAAAAAGTCGCACTGTTTACAGAATTCAAGGGCTAGAGCAGCATGCTTCAGAAGCCCTAATCTAGAACCACAGAGATAACATCAACGGTGACCTTAATGTGGTCATAAACTAGCTCCTTAAGCCAGCGAAAGGTAGAATCATGTGAAATAAGGAAGGTTGTAGCAGAAACGAGGATTTTTGGATTAGTCAACTTAGGAAGCAGTGGACTGTTGTTTCCCTAACCAGACCGATCTTGTACAACAATATGATTTTTCCTCTATGAAAAAACGGCCTAGATTACAGGATTGAATGGATCTAAGAGAAGTGATGCCTGATCTTCATATTGGCAAGTTATTTTATATAATTTTACTCTCTCTCTTTCTCTAATGAACATTTGATGATAATAATAAGAAGATTAAATCACGGGTTTTCCCCATCTTGGGGTTTTTCCCTGGCTTGAGCCATATTCTCGTGTCTTTCTGTCTTGGCTTGTCTTCTGCATCTAGAATTTATGTTATTTCATTAGTTACTATTATATAATATCTAATGTGATTGTTAAATTTATTAATTGGCATATGGTTGGATGAAGTATCTAACCTAAGGAAATAACATGTTAACTGAAAATTAACATGGTATCAAAGCTCAAGTGAGGACAAGCCCAAGCTTAAAGAGATTGCAATCACTAAAGAATTTCATTGATACTCTAGTTGTCTATGGTAAATCAAGTCAGAGTTCAAATATGGGTTATTTCTCAAGCCTTCTTCAAGACCTAATCAGTAAACATGGGCACCAATCCTAAAGATATTCAACTATCACGGTCAAAAGTTGGAAGACAACAAGGTATGTTCTTGTACTTTATAACAATCCTACTCATCAAGCTTAAGATTGTATCATCATCATAAGCTTATGGAAAGATATTTTCTATGATCCCTTGAGGTAAGGTCAATCATCTATGGATCTTTGTTTGAAATATTATTCTCATATCTAGAGGACTAATCAAGTGCAGGAGATATCTATCTAAGATATATCGAATACTTCAGATAACAAGTATAGGCTTGCATTCATTCTATCATTAATTTTGAAGCTGATATTCTTTCCTAAGAAGTTACAGTCTTGGACATCAATCAAGAGTACCAAATATTGGACCAAAACATATTTCAAAAGGGTCCCAGAATCTAAAATTGCTCCATCAAATTCTGAGCATGATCACCATGATCATGTATTAGTATCAACTATTCAGCACCTATTCTCTCTATCAGTGCCTCTAGTTTAGGAAGGATATTTCTCTTTGAAGATAGAAATTTTATGCGATAAGGTCAAGTCACTATGATGCCTTTCTTGAAGGATCGAATCATCTAACTTGTCGCAGGAATAAGGTCGAGGGATTGCGTAAGAGAAAACTTAAAGAAGGATCATATTGATCTCAAAAGACATATTATGGTTATGTTGGAGGTATCCATAAAACAAGGTTATCGATAATCTTAGCACAGGAAGGTTCCATTAGTCAACATTGGGCACTCAATGGTCATTTTACACAATCTCTCGGCCTCCTTGAAGGTCATTGCTGCAGTGAAATTATAGTATATTCTGTTGGTGAAAGCTGCAGTAATTATGCAGACTTGGTTATTTTTATTTGGAAGGCTCATATCTAAACCTTGTGGCATATTGAACTTGCTCGCTGACTGAAGCATGATAACCTTGTCATTGACATAATTCTATGGCCTCCTTGAGAGAGAATTGATTCATTATACCATCCTACAACTTGTAAATTGATTAGATATTAACTTTAGATATATGTGAGCATGAAAGTTTAAATAAGTCATCTTTGTCAAGATTCTGACAGAGGTAAATTGTAGTAGCAAGACCAAGATGACTCTACCTGATGGAAAACAATAACACAAATGAGACTAAATGAACATAGTCCACATAAAAATGGTTTTAAACTTTTATTGTTGAATATCTTACAATTGTGATAATTATCATCAACACATGTATCTATTTTCCTTTGATAACACTACAGTTTGATAACTTAAAAGCAATATAGTTGAAACAGAAACAAAAAATTTACTACATGTAGAATTTCTTACCAAGGCTCTCATTAGATTTGTAGTCATGCGTTTGTGCTTTATTGTTGTGACACTCACTATGTCCAAACTAAGCAAAACATGGAAAAAGATAAAAATAACTTAGTGAAGTTGAAGGCTCTATTTTCCTTATTAACATCTTCCATTGACAAGGATATTGGTCATCTATAGTTCTTTGGGCACTCAACATTGGATGTTAATTGGGTGAATGCACAAGGTCAGATTCAGGATACTTCCTTATCTCCCTTAGCTACTTAGATGAAAGCGCTCTTTAGGCAGTTCCAGATGATCAGAACCTCTCATGTGTTCAGAGAACTCAATAGGACAACATATACTCTCTCAAAAGAAGGATTGCAGTTGTAGGAGAACTAAGTTTTGGAGAAGGAATTCATTGGTGGTCATTTATCTTATTTAAGATAAAAGCATAATAGGTTCCACAACATGGAGACCGACCTTCAAATCATTCATATCAAAATACAGTTGTTTAACATTTTTAATTTGCAGTAAGCAAAGAAAGGTAATTTTATCGATGTCCAACAAATGACAAAAAAATATGCCAATGAGACTAGAATGTACAATCAGTAATTACCAATCTGTAGGGGTGTCATGGGCTACCCTGAAAGCATAAAGAGAAACTTGTTTAGTTTTGTTAGAGTGCACTTGTGCCAAAGTTTTAATTCTAAATTTGGTTTCTCTTTACAGACAACTTCCACACCAGTCTCCCTGAGATCCCGCTTTTATCAATAAATGATACCCACATTTAGTGCAAAAACCACTAGTGGAGTTTTAAGGACTCCTAGTCATTAGGGAAGTTGATTATTAGGATTACTTGTGACATCCTATGTATTTTTCAAATGCCAATACACCATATATAATTCTTATGTATTTTAGAAACTCCAATACAAAATCAATATTACTAGGAGTGGTCAAGGCCAACAAATATATCTTCAAACATATACATAGTCAAGACATACATGTTTAATAATGATGAGATGATATAACCTAATATGCTTTGGTACAAGTATTTGTTGCTACAAATGTCTATATGCTAGAAGAAATAGGCTTATAATGTTGTACTTGAAAATACCACTAGAAAATGTGCCTAGACTAGTTATATTATGCTTCAATCTATTGGGAAAGGGATATATATTTCATAATTGCCCTAAAACAATAAAGTTGTGACATTATTATCCCTAAGGTTGCAATGAAACCCTGAAACCACATGTGAAATGGTAAAAAAAAATCCCTAAAGTAATTGGCTATAGAATTTCCTACAAATTCTCTAATAAATCTACCTCTAAGATCTATGTAAAAAATATGACTGTAGATTAACTTGATAATGCAATATACCAAAGAAAAATACTATAATCTACTTCTACTATCAAACTTGCAGAAGCTTAAAGATCGAGCTAAATCAGAGCTGAGCACATATAACCATAAGAAGAAGAATCAATACACATGAAACATAGAGGAATACTCTGGGGAAAGCCTCAACTAAAAACCCCACTATCTATATTATCATACAAGGTGGAAATACATCAGAATTACACAAAGACTTAACTCTCACAGCTAACTAGCTCTAAGTACAATCCTCCTGGATGATCACATACAAACAAGGCTTCTCACAAACCTTCTCTTCAACCCTCCAAGCCTTCTATTTCCTTGCGCAGTTTCTCCTGGGTGATCCTAGTGTTACCAAGTGGAACACTGATCACTCACACTAATCACACACCCTATAAAACTGCGCAATCCTCAAGGAACATTACCTTGACTGCATGGATGAGTTTCCTTTATAGGAAAACACTTGCAACTGATAGTAACCTGTCCTTTACATTTAGCTCAACTGGGTCTTTCTCAAAATAGAAATGCATGAGTTTCTGATGAAAGAATCTTTAGTTATCTGGAGTACACTAGTTGGATGCATGCATGCATTAACTGACTAAACTCGCAATTAGTTCCTCAAATTGTTTGGAACTAATTTAATTGGACTTAACTCAGTAAACTGAGTTAACTAATTACAACTCAAATATAACTCAACCTTATCTCCTTAATTAAGGGGTAATCTCCTTAATTTAACGGATAATTGTTGCATGACTTCACAAAGACTTCTAACTTTGAATTTCTCCAACTAATTAACTCAAGATGAATTAATTAATTATTTTTCAAGCAACTGGTGAGACTAAATTCAAATTTTAATTCAAGGACAAATTAAAATTGGAATATTTTGGATTCCATTTTTATCATTTCTTGTTGTTATTTTTAACACTCCCTCTCAACAAGAAAGGAATTCAACTCGATCCCAATCCTGAACCTTTGGAATGTTCTACATGCAACACTTATCTCCAGTTTTGTTGCTCCAACAACTCCAAAAAAAAAAAAAACACCCAACCTGAATCAATATGATGCATCTGTCATCAAAGTCTCTAAAGACTATTGCCTCTATCGACTGAAAACTTTGCGCTTCTGCTGACTCAACCTTTCTGCATTGTTTTCAATCCTTCTTTGTGCTCTTCAGTATCTAGCTGCTCTAGCCTCTGTCACTTTGATCTCTGACTGCATCAATCCCATTGATTCCTCTCACTACTATGTACTTTGGGCTCCCGTAGCAAGGTACGATCCATGAGATAAAACCTCTCAATGGACCCTGCCCAATTTTGGCCTTCTTGAGACTATCACTTCACATCACCCCACCTCACACCTAAAGGTATGGCTACATGTGATCCCTCTACCCACTTCTCCAATTCTGGCTCCTCCACAGTTGTCTAATAATTATTCTGTGACTGCATGTTGAGAGGTAATTTAATCTCCCTCTCAACCACCAAATCTCTAACATTTTCCTTGCTCCTCAAGGCTTTGCATGCATCTTGAACCTCAAGAGCATATAGGTTATTGACTCGTGAACTGATCTGCTTCACCTGTCTCATGGTGATGTGTCTAAGGAAAACCTTTCCGTTACTAAAAACAACATTGTAGCCTTTGTCCTCCAACATAGCGACTGATACCAAGTTCTTCTTCAATCCAAGCACATATTCACATCGGTCAAGTTGATAGAAGCTCCATGCTCCCTCTGAAAAGTAACTGTGCCCGTCCTAAAACACTAAACCTTTCATCGTCACCCATCTCTATGTGCATCTTGAGGTCTTTCTCCTCCAAGGCATTGAATAAACTTTTATCTTCGGTCATGTGGAATGAGGCTCCACTGTCAAGATACCAACCACAACCCATCATCGATGACACCATGCATGTGATGAGGGTAAAGTCCATTTCGAACTGAGAGGCTAATTCCTCACCTTCTGATCCATCTGAGGATCCATTCTTGGACTTCTTCGATGGGCAGTTAGTTGCATAATGACCCATCTCGTGACAATTAAAGAATCTCACTTTAGACTTGTCACCCTTCTTCACTCCATGAGAAGAATTCGATTCGGAATGGGACACCTTCCCCTTCCCTTTCCTTACCTTAATTGCTAAGGCCAGATTTTCTTCATCATTTTCCTTGGATGAAGAACCATCTTGTGTGCTCCTCCTAATCTTCTCCTACATGAGATCTGACCATAGTCGTTCCCAATCCAACAGTTTCTCCCTTCCATTCATAGAGTCCTGGTAGCTATTCCAACTCTTTGGAAGGCCAAAGAGAGAGAGGCTCACCATATCATCATCGGTAGTAGTTATTCCCACACTTCCAAGCTCATCTCTACAAGTGGTGAGCTTGTTCAAATATGTGGAAATAGTATCGTCGTTCTCCATCTTGATTCTTCGAAGCTTATCCTTGAGCGCCAATTTCCTCTGGTCGCTACCATTCTGTTAGAGGTCATTCAATGTCTTCCACATTGAATATGGAGTATCCTTCCCATGGAGACTCGAGACAATATAGTCTCAAACTCCCTCAAGGATGATCCATCTCGCCCTCTCCACACTCTTCTTCCACTCAGCCAACTCTTGTGCATTAGTTGAACTTGGCTTTGGGATTTCTTGATAAATGAATTCCTTCAAGCCATTGTCTTCTAATACAACCTTCATGCAATCTTTCCATGCTATGTAGTTCGAGCTATCTTCTAAGGCATACTCGAGTCTCAAGCAATAGAACACCATTGGACAACCTTGAAGTATGATAAGAATTCGATTTGCACCTACAACCCCAAACTTCAAACTTCGAATTCTCTTCTCTGTATACTGTTCACAGCTCCGATAAACTCAGCTCTGATATAATGTAGAATTTCCTGCAAATTCTCTAATAAATCTACCACTGAGATCTATGTAGAAAATATAGTTGTAGATTAACTTGATAATGCAATATACCAAAGCAAAATACTATAATTTACTTCTACTATCAAACTTGCGGAAGATTAAAGATCGAGCTGAATCAGAGCTAAACACATATAACCATAAGAAGAAGAATCAATACACATGAAACACAGAAGAATACTCTGGGGAAAGCCTCAGCTAAAAACCCCGCTATCTGTATTATCATACAAGGTGGAAATACATAAGAATTACACAAAGACTTAGCTCTCACAGCTAACCAGCTCTTAGTACAATCCTCCTGGATGCTCACAGGAAAAAAAGGCTTCTCATAAACCTTCTCTTCAGCCCTCCAAGCCTCCTATTTCCTTGCGCAGTTTCTCATGGGTGATCCTCCTGTTACCAAGTGGAACACTGATCAAACACCCTGTAAAACTTGGCAATCCTCAAGGAACCTTACCTTGACTGCATGGATGAGTTTCCTTTATAGGAAAACACATGCAACTGATAGTAACCTATCCTTGACATTTAGCTCAACTGGGTCTTTCTCAGAATAGAAATGCATGAGTTTCTGATGAGAGAATATGTAGTTATCTAGAGTACACTAGTTGGATGCATGCATGCATTAACTGACTGAACTCACAATTAGTTCCTCAACTGTTTGGAACTAATTTAACTAGACTTAACTCAATAAATTGAGTTAACTAATTACAACTCAAATATAACTCAATCTTATCTCCTTAATTAAGGGATAATCTGTTACACAAAAAATTGTCACCATGACTTTCTACAGTTTGTGTGAGTCCATCAACACTCATACATACCTCCTTTGCAAGTCTTAAACCTCAGCTCTTCATGTCAAGCCTTGAAAATGGGAGAAAGACCTTAAAAATATCTCAAATCCTGGTTTCGTACTTTCTCCCATCATTACATGCAGTGCCGCACCTAATGGTCATGTTTCCTGTGAACCTGGCTGCTCTGTATATTGAGTAATGGGTGTGAACCCCTGTAAAAGTTAAAAAGGCATGAGTTCATTCTTAAAAACTCATATTGGGTCACTTCTAGACACTTCTAGAAGGAATATTACGCTGGCAAGTCCACTCCACCTTGGTTCATCCATTCCATAACTAAGGGAGCTAACTCCATGACATGAGCTGCTTATCCCATTGAAGGAGAAACTTATCCCTTCAATGGTGGACCTGCAACTTCCTCCATTTGCACTATAAATTCATGCATTGGGCTGGTTGTGGAAGGGTGTTGAAAGCTGAAGATTCTTGATGGTAAATGTTGCGGAAAACTAGGCTTCATTTTTGAGCTTATGAGAGGAGATATCACATACCTTTCATGTCATTTGGGAAGTGAGTGAGGCTTGTCAAAGTAGAGGAGACTCCTGCTGGACCCTGGAAAGAACTTGTGCAACATCAAGGCAAAGGTGTAAGGTTTTTTTTTCATAAAGTAATACAATCAAGTTTGTTTTTCTCAATGAACTGTCTCTAATGGTTTATTTTATGAGCTCCTTCATCTTCATAATGAACATGTTTTGTTATACGCAGGTATGCTTTGATGTGTGCTTGTTTGTGTATGCAGGTTATTAAACGAGAACTGCTTGAAGCTATTGGGATAAAACTACCTCAAACAAGCGTTGGACCGAGGTAGGGTCTATTACACTTCTTAGTATTCATTAATGAATTAAAAAATGTTTAGAGAAAAGTAGATTTGCTTGTGCTCTTTGTTGCTAGATATCATTAGATACTAGGGAGATTAGTCTTGTCCGCAAGAACGATTTATCCGGCCAACAAATTGGTGACTCCACTGGGGACTGGTTTGGTTTGGATTTTGATTTGTCTTTGCTTTGACTTGAGAAACTTAAATTTTTGTTTTTGATTTTGCCTTGATTGGTGTGAGTTTGGGTATTGGTTAGATCCTGGTTGAATTTTTATTTTTTGAAATTTTGGAAGAGGACCGCATCCTCTGAGTCAGTTACAGTGCGGACCTATCCGCACTGTTACAGTGTAACACAGAGCGGCACCGCACCTGGTTTTACTAGATGCCTACGAATCCCTGTCAAAAATTTGAAAAACCTAAGATCCACCTACCCAGTTAGGTTTAGTTTTTATCCATAGCTGTTAGTATATGCCCAGACCTGCATTTGTCTTGACAAAAGTTCCTTTTGCGTTAGTTTTCATTGGCATTCTTGTTTGGAGTGATTTTCTAAGAAGTTTTCTCTGATTGGATTGGTTTTTGCTTGGTCTTTGTAGTAGCTCATAAATCCGAAGCCTTAGAGCCTTAGATCACCCTGGTCTATCTGGTCTTCTTGTTGAGTTTGACTAGCTTATGAAATCTATCCGTGAAGAGACCTAGATCCCATTTGTCTCTTTTGCAAAACTTTGATTGAACTTGATTAAAAGTTTCAAATTTCATTTTTTCTATTAAAATATATTTGGATGTTTTTTATTAGTTTGTTGAGCTGAACAAATTGATCCTTAGTTAGCTGAAACACTAAGTTGAACATCCTCAAAAACATTTCAAGTTTCTTTTCAATCCATTTTTCATTTAGATCTCAAGATTAGATCATAGTGTTGAGTTTTTCGTAGAAATTATACAAGCTTGTTGAAAATTTGTTTTCAATAGTTTTTTTTAGAGTTTTTATAGAAATCTTAAAAGCTCTCTTAAGGGAATTGCTTATTCTTGTAGTTGTTGATTGTTGAAAAGCAAAGGGATTTTCTGCGAGTGTCATTAGTAGTCTCGTTTTTAAAAGTTCTTTGGAAAATACAAAAAGTTTCCTTTCAGTTGTATGTTAAGAGAAATATTTGATTTGCAAAGCATTGCATTTTCGACTCTTCCTTAGCTAGATATTCATTGAAAAGGAAAAGGAATTGTTATCATCTTAGGTGCATTTTTAGTGTTTTGGAGTCGATTCTTCATACCATAAAGTTTCATCTCTGCACCCATTGACTTAAGGAACAAACAATAAAATTAACGCTTAATTAAAATCAATCTAGCAATCATTTTATTTTCTAGGGATCTTTTCACCAACATGGCTTAGGCTAGTATCTTGGAGTAGGGAGTAATTAACTCTCCAAGGTAGTTTAAACAAACAAGTAGTCGATCTTGCGGTAGGAAGAAAATCCAATTGTTACATCTATGCTCTGGGAAAGCTCCTCTTAAAGGAGAAGCACGAGATCATATCCGAACCAGTGTGGGAATCAATCCTTCCTCATTGGGAACACTAGAAGATATTCATGTATTAAAAATGGTAAACCTCGAATTAACCATTGTCGAGGAGCCTGGGGTCACTTGTTGGTAAACCTTGGATTATGTCAAGGAGCCTTCAAGGGGATTGAGCTTGTTACTCTGCCCTTGCATGTGTATCGGATCGTAGACTCTTCCCCCAGGTATATTTGTTTCCGTTAGTGACCTTAGTGACCATAATCTTTAGGATTCTTTCCTAGGTGACGGTGGAGGGAAGATCCCACTGTACCTGGAGCAGACGTCGACTAGACTCACTTGGACTCTCTGGGGGGGTATCTTCACTCGAGATGGTTATAGTGGAGAAACTTGTGCCAGACTGTTTCATTAAGCAGGTTGTTGGGGTAACTATTCCAACCGCCATTTCTATATTGAATTCTGCGACGTTGGATTTCATCACCAACTAGTGTTTTTGATCCAGAAAGATACTGTTTGTGTGTGATTTGGTCTCCTAGATTTGTTAGGCATGTGCTTCAAATTGTTTGGTTCTTTAGAGACTTTAGGTGTTTTTCTTGAGATTTTTCTTTGTTTTTGTGTGAAGTAATTAGATTAATCATGGTTGAATTACCAAGACAATCCCGTCGACTACGAGGGCAACCTCCCGAATTTACACCAAGTCAACTGGAAGGGCTGCGAGCTCTTGTCACACCTAGTGAAAGTAGGGTTGGGTCGTCGGAGGCCGAAGAGTCTTCGTTGATTGTACATCCTGATCATCTAGTGCAAACAACAGAACATATTTCTGAACCAATTTCATTTTCTGAGGTTACTGGTAGTATCACTCCTACTAGCTCATTAGCCGAAGAACCTGAAATCTTTGAACCTGAAACTGAAATTGCTGCTACTCCATCTTCAGGATTTGCTTCTCCTGTTTCTAGTGGTCCTAGTTCACCCAGAGTAGAAAATATTATTACCGAGAATCTTCCTTCTGGACTCATTTCCATTGAAGAAATTGTAAGTTTGAGTCCGAAAGAAGGTATAAGCATCCCTGAAAATCAACCGACTATTGAACTTAGGGAGCATGAATCTATTTTCTACAGTCCCATTAGAGGTGACGCTTGGTATATTTCGTTGACCAATTTCTTACAAAATCCAGGTCTCGCGTCTTCACCACATTGATTTCCTTTCCATCCAACACCCAAAGGTTATTATCCTCCCTTGAATATGTCGAGACAGTCATCCTTTTGTACTCAGATGCTAGAAATTTTTTTACATGGCGGTCCTTCTGTTCCTCCTGGGTATCAGTCTGTCTCTAGTACGTTTTCAGGAGCTTCTCCTCGACCCATCGATTATGCCATATCTCCTGGTCATAACATAACTAAACCGTTAAGTGTCAAAGAGATTCTTATGATGTCTGGTACTACTCCTAATCCGCAACCTCAAGGTAGTTTAATACTGTCTGGGGGGCAGCCGCAAGGTACTCCAATATCGCCTAGGGGGCAACCCCAAGGCAGTCTGTTACTGCCTGGGGGGCAACCTCAAGGACAGTATGTTCCTACGGGACAGTATTTTCCTCAAGGTCAACCCCAGTACCAATATGTACCTCAAGGTCAACCCCAGTACCAATATGTACCTCAAGGTCAACCCCAGTATCAATATACACCTCAAGGTCAATACCAGCCTCAAGTTCAGTACCAACCCTAAGGTCAGTACCAACCGCAAGGTCAATACCAACCTCAAGGTCAATACCAGCCTCAAGGTCAGTACCAACCCCAAGGTCAGTACCAACCACAAGGTCAGTACCAACCTCAAGGTCAGTACCAGCCTCAGGGTCAATATCAACCTCAAGGTTTTAAACCACCTTCAGGTCAATCATTTGTTCAAGGACCCGGAAATGTACCATATAATTATCAATCTTACACTCAACTTGGTTTTGGTCCTCAATACGTTCAACCTGTTATGGGTCCATACCCCGGAATGAACGTGGTGTGGGATCAACAGACTCAGCAACCCAGTGTACAGTTGTCATCTCAATATGGACAGTCTTTTGTTTCTGGTTCACCCCAACAACCTGTCCAGCCTAATACTCAAACTGCTACACCTGGGGCAACTCAACAGTCTGGGCCTATTTCGCCTCGAACTCCGTCCCAAACTTCTGCTGCAACTGCTGCGGCTTCTGCTCAATCCACTCCACCCATTTCTGGAGTATCAGCAGCTCCAATTTCTACTACTCCTGTATCAACTCCTCAGGCCTCTTTACCCCAGTCTGGACCTACAATCCAGACTCTGGTTTCCATGCCTATAGGACAACCTGGGCCTAATACGGTTGTCACAAGTCAACCACAATTTACTTATCAACCGTACTAGGGGCAGTACCAATACGGTCCCGCTGTGCAGAACCCCGCTTATCAGTATCAACCGTACCCTGGGTATACATATCAACAACCTCAACAACCCCAGTATGGTCCGGTTAATCCTGGTTTTCCAGGAGGATATAATATCCCAAATGCAAATCCAATACCAAGCTATCCTCGATATCCTCCTCCTGGGGCTGGTCTAATGATCACAAGTTTTCGGGATCCAAACTGTCAGTTACCGTTTATAGCAACTTTGGATTTGCCTGACTTTTCGCGCCTAACGAACGATCCCATCAATTATCTTCCGTTTTGGCCACCAATGCCAAATACGTTGCCCAGTGATATACCAAAGTTTGAGGGGAAGCCAGGAGAGGATCCGTCTAATCATGTGATGACTTATCATCTCTGGTGTGCATCGAATTCCATTATAGATGATTCAATTCGTCTTCGTCATTTTCAACGCACTTTGATTGGCCTTGCAGCCAAGTGGTACATTGAGTTGCCACGAGGCTCTTTTTATAATTTTAGTCAGTTAGCCACTTCCTTCCTTACTCATTTTCAGCTGCCAGTCCGATATGACAATGGCACGGAATTATTAACTTCGTTAAAGCAGTCGACGTCGTTTAGTGAAAGTTTTTATCCCGGACCAAATTTTGGCAGAATGGTTTGTGAAATCATTATCACCCAAAATAACTTAAGATGTAGCTAAGGCAGGGGTAGTTATAGAAGAGCAAGTAATTGCTCAAGCTCAGTACCTTGACATAGTTTATATGTAGTCAGGTACGTTGCATGAGAAAATCCCCGACCTTCCGAAACAAAATCAAATAGTTGCACCTCCCTCAGGGTCTCATGCCGCTGACGGTATGATTGGTACTATTAATACCAAAAGTAAGAAGAAATCATCCAAGAATTCTTCTCCTATAATAACTTTACCAGATTCCCCTAAGGGAGAATCTTCACCTAAAATTTCTGTCGATGTTCATGTCGTGAATCATCCACGACCAAATCAAAATCTAACGGCAAGAAGAAAGGTAAGAAGAACAAGTAGAACTCAAAGGAGAAATTCAAGAAACCTGAATCTACTGACGAGAAACGAAAACCTTGATATCCTTGTCTCATCTGCGATGAGGAGCACTTTACAAGGGATTGTCCGCATCGTGCCAAGGTTGCGAAAATCGTCAAAGGTTTGCAAACACCTGCTGTTTTGAAGGATCCTTTTCCAAATCAACACAGTAAAATGATAGGTTCTTCCTCTAGTGCCTCGGAAGAGCCCATAATGATGATGTCACATCTAAGGATTGCGACACAATCGCAAGATTACAGGAGTAAAAGTCCTCTTGGTGGTAAGGAATTCGAATCTTCCAATTCCAATCCATCAACCTCAGCTCCATCTGGTTCGGATCCACTACAGATCGAGAAACCAAATCCCGACTTAGTAATCAAACCGCCCGCTAAGGGTATACTTCGAAATTCAGCTTTCAATCCACATGCGAGAGCTACTCAGAACTATAACATTGTTGAAGATTTAGTTGTTTCACCTTCAGCAATGTCAGCTTTGGAAGTGTTGCAATCATGTCCAACACAGCGTAAAATGCTACTGCCGGCTATAGGAGTTGTTGATCTTCAGGACTCAAACCTCAAGGTCTTCGATTTAGAAAATAGTACACCTCGTCTTCCTCATCAAATGGCTTTCCAGATTCCAGTGTTAGTCAAAAACAGACCTTGTTTTAGGACTGTGATCGATGAGGGAGCTTCCACGTGTATTATGTCGATACAGTGTTGGAAAACCCTTGGTTCTCCTACACTTAATCAATCCTCGATGATTCTAAAGGCCTTTGATGGCCTAGGGTTTCATCCTTATGGCATTCTATAGGACTTACCTATAGGGGTTGAAGGAAAAACCGTTAATCTAGATGTGGAGGTGGTTGATGCCCCTCTAGATTACAACCTTCTTTTGAGTCGTAGCTGGTCTTATGCCATGACTGCTATTGTTTCATCAGTCTTTCAGCTTATTAAGTTCCCACATAATGGAAAGATTGTAACAATATACCAGTTAACTTATTTCTCATCCGATCCATCCTCTGCTGAGAGTATTCAACATGTTGGCAAAACCGCTATCCCTTATAAGGATGTTGGAGTAGAATTAGTTAAAGATTCGGGTTTACTCGGAACTTTTTCATTACCTCCTCCCAACGTTCAGTCTCCTTTCGCAACCATTCATATGATTTCGTTAGAATCCATTGTTCTTGACGATCCTTGGATCGTTCCATTCGATTCTGAGGTGGACTCTCTTGGTGATGCTATGCCTTTGAGTCCCTTTGAAGTTGCTTATTAGGTAGTACAGTCATTTTCCGACTCAAATTCAACCAACCCTGATCTAGTGAATGAGATCAATGGGAAATCACTTTCAATCTCAAACTCAGATTCAACAACCTTTTCAGAAATCGTTCGCTCTAATGAACAAATTCGGGAACTGTTGTCTGTTGATACATTACCATGGGAAGATCTTCATCATCGGTCTTCGTTTTTACCTGAGATTGATCATTTTGAAAATAATTTTTCATCCATTTTTACTGCTGAATATGTCAAAGAACCGTAGAATCCATTGAAACATCCTGATTCTGAACAAAATTTAGCTAATATTTCTCGAACGGTTCCTATCGACATTTCAGTCAAACCTAGGATTGTTGAAAACATTCCCATAGGCGCTTCTTGTATAGACACTGAAGTCAACACATATAAAGCCCTATTTCAAGAATTCCGCAACGTGTTTGCCTGGTCCTATGAGGAAATGCCAAGAATTGATCCTTCAATCGTTGTTCATGAGATCAAAACCTACCGAGATGCTAAATCCGTCCGGCAACGGTTGTGTCAAATACACCCACAAAAAGTTGCTGCCATCAAAATAGAAGTTGAGAAATTACTTAAAGTAGGTTTCATTTATCCGATTCCTTTAACGAATTGGGTATCGAATATTGTTTCCGTTAATCAAAAAAAAGGGACAATAAGAATATGCATCGACTATAGGGATATTAATCGTGCTTGTCCCAAGGACAATTATCCCATGCCCTATATCGATCAAATTATCGATGATTGTGCCGGCAGTGAAATTTTCCCCTTTATGGATGGTTTTTCTGGTTACAATCAAATTAACATTCTACCTGCAGATCAACCAAAAACGACATTCATCTGTCCATGGGGGACATTTGCTTATTGTAAGTTACCTTTTGGACTGAAGAACGTCGGGGCAACTTTTCAAAGGGCAATGTCTTATGCGTTTCATGACATCAAGCACATTGTGCAGCCCTATCTCGATGATTTACCGGCTCATTCATTACGAAGAGCCAACCATCTCACTCACTTACGAGCTATTTTCATGAGATATAGGCATTATCGGATTAGGTTGAATCCGCACAAATGTGTCTTCTGTATCGAAACGGGTCGGTTACTGGGATTTGTTGTATCGAAAGCCGGCATTTGCGTCGATCCTTCGAAGGTCGAAGCCATCGTCAAGTTACCACCTCCTTCGACTCTTCGCCTACTCCAGAGTTTGCAAGGGAAAGCAAACTTTTTACGTCATTTCATTCCTAACTACGCCGAGATTACAAAAGGTTTCACCCGGTTGTTGAAACAAAACACTCCATTTTTTTGGGACGAGATAGCTGACAAATCTTTTGATGCACTAAAACATGCATTGACCCATGCGCCATTATTGCATCCTCCCAATTACAACCAGGATTACTTCTTGTACCTCGTCGCTTGCCATTCCACTATTGGGATGGTTTTAGTTCAGCAGGATGAATTCAAAAGTGAACATGTGATATATTATCTTAGTCGGACCCTAACTCCCACTGAGTTAAAATATTCACATGTGGAGAAACTGGCCTTAGCTGCAATCCAAGTTGTTCAGCGATTTCATCATTACATTTTGTTACGCAAAATCACTGTCATTTTTTACTGTAACCCTATGCAATACATTTTGACTAAACAATTGCTGGGGGGAAAGTATTCCAAATGGATTGTCATCCTGCAGGAATTTGACCTCGAATTTGAAAAGGCCAAGTCAAAGAAGTCTTTGGTTTTTGCAGAATTAATGTGTGACTTCCCTCGTGCTGACACTGAACATGTGGCGGAAGAATCCATTGCGGATGAATCCTTGTTCCTTATCAGCACTCTTGATCCATGGTACGGAGATATCATCGTCTATCTCCGAACCCAATCTTTTCGGTTGGATCTTTCACGATCTCAGCACCAGAAAATATGCTTCCAATCCCAACCTTACACTATTATTGGAGATACTCTTTATCATCGTGGGGTGGATTCTGTTTTCTGTCGTTGCCTTACTCATGACAAGGCTGAGAAGGTTCTTAATGACTGCCACTCTGGAGCATGTGGCAGTCATATGTCTGGGTATGCCACAGCCCAACATATTTTGCGCGCTGGCTATTTTTGGTCGTCCTTATTCAAATATTATATTACTGTCGTCAAGAAATGCCACAATTGCCAAATTTTTTATCGTAAGATGCGCGCTCCTCCTGCTCCTCTCCACCCTATCCTTGCCATTGGTCCATTCGCAAAATGGGGTATCAATTTTATTACATGTAACCCTCACTCGGCCGGGGGGCATGTGTATATCATCCTTGCAGTAGATTATTTTACCAAGTGGGCCGAGGCAATGCCTAAATTTTCGGCAGACGGCAAAACTGCTGCGATTTTCGTTTTCAATCATATAATTGCTAGGTTTGGTGTTCCCCAAGCGATTATCACTGACCATGGGAGTCACTTTCGAAACATCATGATGACCGAACTTACAGATCAGCTTGGCCTGCGTCACGATAGTTCCACTCCATATTACCCACAGGCAAATGGTCTGGTTGAAGCAGTCAACAAAGTTATAGTCACCATGATCCGATGAATCATTGGGATTCATTGGTCGAATTGGCACAACATGTTATTTTCAGCACTTTGGGCATACCGAACTTCAGTCAAAACATCAACAGGTTTTACTCCCTTTCAACTGGTTTACGGTTTAGAGGCAGTATTGCCCATTGAATGCGAAATCCCGTCATTACAAATTGCCGTGCAATTATTACCAGCCACTTCCGAAGAGGAAAAACGTTTATTACTTAGCTCAATTAGATGCGAATCGATGCAATGCTGCATTAGCTGTCAAAACTCATGCCAAACGGATCAAAGCTCAGTATGATCGGAATGTTACACCCCGCAATTTTTCGAAAGGTGACCTAGTTTTACTTTACGATCAAGCAAACGATAAGCTAGGGGCTGGAAAATTTGTACCCATGTGGCATGGTCCGTATATTGTCAAGCGGAAGCTGGCAAAAGGGGCCTATGAGCTAGAAGATTTTGACGGTGTCTCTTTAGGTAAACCTAGGAATGGGCTTTATCTAAAGCGATATTATGCTTAAACGATTAGCGTGGAGATTTCATTAGATTAGCTTTTTTTTTCTAATTTGGTGTGTTCGTAGATTAAAGATGTGTGATTTACTTTAGAGAGTGTTTCTTATTAGTCCTGATTATCTTGATTTAAATCTTGATATTGCAGATGTCGACGCCTCTCCAAACATACATCGGTTTCGCTGATGGTGCTTGTCGTAGTACACGGAACAGCTCTTTCGTAGCTTGGGTTATCTATTCACCCTCTAACGAGTTAGTATCTATGCACAGGGTAGCCCTCGGTCAAACAACGAACAACATTGCAGAATACAGTGCAGTGATTGAATTATTATCTGAATCCATCTCATTTGGAATTCGAAGTTTCATTGTTAATTTAGATTCAGAACTCGTTGTCTTACAGCTTAATCGAGTTTATGCCATTAGATATCCAGTATTATTACGATTATTTTTTAGAGTTTGTCTCTTGGAACGAGAATTTGATTACATTGAATATCAGCACATTCCAAGATATTTAAATACATTAGCAGATGCAATTGCTTCTCAAATGTTAAATAGACATTTGCATTGAATCAAACAGTAAATTTAAAAACATCTCATAAACATGTTTTGCAAGATAACCATAGTAATAGCATAGCATAGCATAAGAGTGTGTCAAAGTATACATCGTCCTCGATCATAGGTTGAAAAACACCTTATTGTTGCGGAGGTAAATCCCCTCTGCAGACAGAGGTGATCCCACTAGCCCCACAGGGGTCTAGCAACAATCAATCACGCTGCATGCAAGTTCCTAACTATACAATTTAGAAGTC
>APFE031349819.1:1017-13458 GCA_000404065.3 Pinus taeda
ACATCATATTTAAGAGAAAATTATAAGGTTCAAGCAGTGGAACATCACATTGAGCATCAACAACAAGTCCTCCAACTCTTAAAGGATAACCTCGTGTTGGCACAGAATAGAATGAAACAACAGGCAGATCAACATCACAGCAAAAGAAGTTTTGATGTAGGCTATTGGGTATTCCTACGGCTACAACCATATAAACAAATGTCCCTCAAGCAAGTTAAGAAGGATAATAAATTATCATTAAAGTATTATAGTCCGTACAACGTGTTGCAAAAGATTGGTAGTATGTTATACAAATTGGAGCTTCCTGCAGCGTCTCGAGTGCACCCAGTTTTCCACGTTTCATGTTTAAAGAAGGTTATAGGTGACAAGCTCTCAGTTCAAACAATATTTCCAGAACTTGACGAGGAAGGAAAAATTATATTGGAACCGGAAGCAGTCACAGAAACAAGAACTTGACAACGACGAAATCGATCAATTTCGGAGTATCTCATTAAGTGGAAGAACTTATCCGCTGAAGATTCCACATGGGAGGATGAGAATTTTATACAGAAGCATCCAGAACTACTCAAGCGTTGATGACAACACTTTCTTGAAAGAGAGGGACATGTTAAGTCCCTATAATACTAGTGATTACCCCATTACTATTGTAGTTGTATACCTTATTAATATTGTTGAGCCCCTATTGTCCCCATATTTTTATCACTGTGCCCCATACAATCCCTCTATTGTTATTTTTGTGACTTTATATTATTATTGTTAGGTCGGCTAGGTTATATTGTGACTCCATAGACTCCTATATATAGAAATGAGGTTTTGTCATTTGAATTATCCAAGAATTGTTCATTTGTGTAATGTAAAGGAGGTTGCCCTCTCGAAGAGGCTGAATTCTAAGGCGTTGATCTCTCTTTTCTATTTTTTTGTGAGCTAGTTTCATAACATGATATCACCTTCAGAGCTCCCAAAATATGCAGTGATATGGGTCATTAGATCCAAGAAGATGAATTAATGACAGTATGCAACTGCATAATGGATTTTTGCGTCACGATTCTTCACCAATTTATGCCTTAGGTCGTTTCCTTTGCAACATCTAGTGCAATTGCTAGTAATTAATCTTTAACTTATATAAAATAATTAATATTCAATATTTATAAAACCCAATTACTAATTAGTAATTAATATTTAACTGGTATTAAAATATTTATAAATGATATATTGATTATAGGATTATTAATCCAATAGTTATTTAATGTAAATATGATATATATAATATATATTTAATTTATTTATATATATTTTATTATGTAAATAACTTTAAAAATTATAAGATTATATCTATATTATTATACTTTTTATTCTCTACCATATCCGGATAACCTGGAGGATGGGCACCCAACTCCTAGGGGTAACTTCAGATTATTGTGATGTGATTTTCAAAATATTAAAGAACTTAGTTTATCATAAAGTCATAACGGGCCATATTCACTTTAACCATTGAAATTGGTGAATACTTCCTTTGATTCATTTAAATAGAATTGCAACTGCAAAGAAGTTATTTATTATAAATCTTGGCTGGGGCTATAAAAGTCTCCGCTTCATATCACCAAACTTACTCAAACCAGCTAGGGAGGAATTCTGTAGATCCTGTCCATGTCCATGTAAAACACCTTGCCAATTAGGATACATGATCACTTCCTTTATCAAGAGCACATTTTGTCCATACCCAAGTCAATGATTCAATCATTTATCAAGAGCACATCTCCAGATTTTGTCCATACCCAAGTCAATGATTCAATCATTTATCAAGAGCACATCTCCAGATTTTGTCCATACCCAAGTCAATGATTCAATCATATAAATAGTTTATCAAGTCAATGATTCAATCATATAAATAGTGTATGAAGGATCTCAATAATTAAAATTCATAACCTTTCCATATAGTTATTATGTCTAAATTGTATAACTAATGGATGAAGGATCTCAATAATTAAAAGTCATAACCTTTCCATATGGCCTAAAATGACAATTTAGATAATTTAGGAACATTTATATTCCTTTCTTATTTTCTGTCATTTTTAAAATATTAATTCATAACACAGGGAAAATGGAAACACCACACTCTTAAATTTGAAAGAAAGTTCTAAATATTTTCATGAGTCGTTTTACTGTTGCCTAAATTTTTGACAAGTGTGATTTACAAAACTGAAACTGTTTCGCCATTTTCGTTGACTTGACTCAGCAGCATTAAACAATCATGAATCAAGTAGAATTAATTGGACTGAAATTTGTGTTGTTACAAGTTTTCAATCTTTTATAGATGGAATTGAACCAGTAATATACCCAAATGTCTAATTAAATGCTTTTCAACATTATGATACAGAAATTGTAGGTAATAATCATATAGCAGCAGAAATAACAATGCCCACAGTAAATTATTCAATAGCCATGAGCATGATCAGCCATATCAATACATAAAATTACTTTCTGCTAAGACATTGAATAGTAACAATAGATACATGGAAATTATAACAGTATACATAACCAGCACTTACCCATAAAAGGTAATTACATATCATTTATGATTTTCTGAAATACCAACAAAGTCCATTATATGATTATACCCATTGTACCTAGTTGAAGGTTAATTTAGAAAACACAGGCATAATTATGCCCTCTCCATTACAATATTGCTATAATAGATTTTGCAATTATTTTTGTGTTGTGGTTTCCAAAACTGAAACTGTTTCCCCGTAGCTGAAGATTAATTTTGCAAAAACAGAGCCATAATTATGCCCTCCATTACAATATCACTGTAACAGATTTTCCAATTATTTTTGAGAAGTGTGGTTTCCAAAACTGAAACTGTTTCCCCATTTCCGGTGTCTTGACCCGGCAGCATCAAACAATCATAATCATTTAGAATTAATTGGACTGAAATTCATATTGTCACAAGTTTTTAATCTTTTATACAAGGAGTTGAACCAGGAGTATGGGTAGAAAGACATAACTATTGCAAAATACATCAGTTCTCCAAGGCACATTCAGTTATCCCATGTCAAAAGCAGCATTTGATATTCATATTGGCCATTCCCGATGTTGTGAGACCTGTTCTACATGGTAATTTTCTACTCAACAAGAGGGGTTCTTGGTCTGCTCTGAAATTTTGGACCAATCATTTTGACTCACGAAAATCCCACAGAGGAATATGTTTTTGAACTATCAATAGCTATGAGTAGAATCATTATGGATTGAAATATGCATATAAAGCTCTACTACAACTATGTTAGTCAGGTTGAAATGCACAATGTGAGTGCCGAGTAGTAAGATACATAAAGAGGATGTTTTAATTCTAAAGGAGAAGATAGCATACTGTTGTGATAAGTTGAGATCATATTCACGGTTTCTATAAAATAATTATTTCTAAATGGGAAACCAAAAGATCAGACTATATAGTGAGTAATATGATATTACTCTTACATGCAAAGAATAGGCAAGTCAAGATTGATTAATGATAAAATGCATTGAAATGGAAGCTTTAATTTCTCCATTTTATTGTTTTGCATCTTTAACAATACTAAAAATGAACTTTCTTGAAATGGAACTGAATGCCTAACCTCTAATGTTTACATGACATGAAATGATATGTACAGGAGGAGCTGAATAAAAATAAGATCTCCCACCACAAGGTTTTGGGATAGGAATATTTTGACAAATCTCCGCGGTGTAAAGAAGTGCATACAATGTACATAATAAAACCCCTACTCGGTCCATGGCTATATTTGTTAGGCAGATGTCACATATGGTTTGAACTGAAGAACCCTATCTATTATAGGAAGCATGGCTATTTCATATGGACTGACAGCCACTGCAAACTACATAAATGTCCTTGTTACTTATAGAAATGAACATTTCTCTCAAAGAAATTGAAGACACTTAATCATGTGAACTTCATCTGAATGATTCCTCAATTTCTTCTAGAGTCCGTCCCTTAGTTTCAGGCAAATACAGTGCCACAAAGATCAAGGTAACAACACATACCAATGAATAAAGCAGAAAAGTTCCTGCACTCAGGTATACAATTCTTTTAGAACAAAATCCAGCCCCACAGAATAGAAGGTAAGAAAGAATAAAGTCACAGTAGATCGTGAAATTAGAAGTTAATGATACAACCAGTCTTTCAAATTTAAGACTGTACCTGTAGAACTCCACTGCAGCAGACTATTGATAGTCAGTGTCACTACCCAAGATGCTGACCAAACTCCTAAAGATGCCATGCTACCAGCAAAGCCTTTTATGTTGGTTGGAAGGATCTGCAGTTAAATAAGACAAAAAGCATAGAATAACTGCACATTTAGACTGCTTAGATTTATAGTATAAAGAAAAACTAAAGTAGAGGACAGTTGATCGTCAATAATCAGTTTACAAAAATAAACATTTCCAGTTATCTGTATAGGTAAGGCAGAATACCTCAGACATAATAATGAAGGGGATAGGCCCTACACCGAGAGAGAACGCGATGATGTAAAGCTATTGACACAAGCAATCAACCAATGCAATAAAGTCAGTGTTAAATTTAAAACATGAACCTGATATGATCTACACAGATTAGATCATTTTGAAATTATTCAATTGCAGTCCATTTTTTATCATATTAGTGACTGTACAGAAGTATTAACCCCACCAAAATATTAAAGAAGAATCTACTCTACAGATTATCATTGTTAATTTTAATTGTGATAGATTTCAGGATATGAATTATGTGAATCACGTAGGAGTTTAGAAAAGTTTGGAATTTTAAGTGAACATTCCCCCTATTATTGGAAAATTCAAAAGAAACTTATGACAAATAAAAAGTAGTATGCTTATGTAGTGAATAAATAGAAATGAAAAGGAATCAGCCATTAATATAAATAACATAGATAATGCAAAGGTAAAGAAATCTAGTCAACAAAATCAACGGATAAGGACAAGATATAGTTGAAAAGAGAGTTATAAAACTGAGTAATTAATTTAGTAAACTAAATAAAGGTCATTTTTTTAATTATAAATTTAATGAGAAGTTTATTTTAGATACATAAAAAGAAAACAAAAATTAACAGCAAATCCATAATGGAGGAATCTTATGAAATTTAATAAAAAATAAAGGTGGTTGTAAAGAAAGAGGTACAAAATACATAAAAGATAAGGAGAAAATATATACATATAATTAATATTAAATTAAATAAATAAAGTAAAAGTAAGTAGCAAAACCATTGAAAATTAGGGTTATTATAAGGAAAGAAACGAGGTCAAATTTATAAATCAAATTATAGAAATTAAAATACAAGGAATGAAAATGGGTTTGATTTAGAAAGGAAAAAATAAAATATAAAAATTGAAAAGGGGATTTGATTTAAAAAGGTGACAAGGTAGTTCTAGCTAGATTAAAATAGAATGTTTAAGAACTTTAGCTATGAAAAAAAATGATTGGGACGTAAGTTGTTAAGATGACTGGTGAAGATGATGAATGATGTGTCCCCATGAATGGTTGAGCTTGTAGTCATCTTCCCTATTGAATTTGTTAGGATGTTGCAAGAGGTATAATGAGGTGTAGGTGCAAAGATTTTGGTATGACTAAATCAAATCAGGTGTTTTTTATGGGAATGTATGGTAATAGAAAATTTAGTATATGATTATGATGAGTATAAGCCATATGTTCTTTGAGGTGAGCTTGAATAGATTTTCCTATTTAGCCTATTACCCATTGGCATGTGGGTAACCCCCAAGAGATCATTTTTCTTCTTTGATCCAACTAGCCAACTAGCAACTCCACCATGATCCATGGATAGCTAGCCTTAGATGACTTTCGGCCACTCTCTAGTTAGTAATGTATTACATCTAACTTGTTCATCCCATGACTGTACACTTGTTCCATTTCTTCACCTTAGTGTTTATCATTTTCCCTAGGTCCAGTGTGACCCTCTTTCAGGGATCTTTTTTCTTATTTGATCCAACTAGCAACCCCACCATGATCCACAGATAGCTAGCCTTAGATGACTTTCGGCCACTCTCTAGTCAGTAATGTATTACATCTAACCTGTTCATCCCATGACTGTACACTTGTTCCCTTTCTTCACCATGGTGTTTATCATTTTCCCTTGGTCCACTGTGTAGATTTTCTTGTAGATTCACAACTTATGTAATGTACTAAAACAAAAGACAAGGATCTACTTTACTTTCAACCAGTGGAAGCCAATAGATCGATGAAAACAATATGAACAAGAGGAAGACAATCAATGGCACATAACACAATAAGTTTCTATGCCGGGCAAAGCCACTGCTTAAAACCCCACCTATCTGTACTGCATTAATCAGAAATCTGAGTGAAAATAAAAATCTTTTCCTCACTAGAACAATTCCGCACAAGTATGATCAACTCTCTACCTCACAAGCCCGCTCTTAGCCAACACTTAGCCAATTTATGCTGCCTGCCAAGCCCATATTTCCTTGTGCAATTCCTAGGATGAATAGCCCATATTTAATTGGGAATTTATGCTTCCATAACTGCACAATCCAAAGCTAGGTCCTCAACTGATTGCATGCATGATCTGTACAACTCGGTAAATCATACAACTGATTGTACACTACCCCTGCACTCTAGTCTCAACTAGCTCTTTCTTAGAACTAACATGCACAAGTTTCCAATGAGTGAATCTTCAGTTAGCTAGAGTAGCACCTGTGGATGCACCAGTGCACCAACTGACTACTAATCCTCTAATAGTTCAACAAACAATTAGAACTAGTTTAATTGTCCATAACTCAGTAAACTGAGTTATCTAATTACAACTCAACTAAACTCATCCTGGACCCCTAAAATTTAGGGAGAACATATACATGACTCCAAAAAAACTTCCAACTCGAATTTCCTAAGCTAATTAAGTCAATTAAACTTAATTAACTATTTACAAGTTGCTATGAAAATATAATTCTATTTTAATTCTTAGTTTAAATTCAAGGACAAATTTCACTTAAATTTCTTGTTGTCATTTCTCAACACAATGTGACCCTCTTTTGTTGATTTTGGGTAGCATTGGATGTGCTCTAGCATTGAAAATTGGTGGAGACACTAAGGCACATGAGATCTCCAAGACCCAGAAATCGTTTGGAGAAATTCCACCCAGATGAGGAGTTATTAAAATAATTAATATTTTTAATGGGTTCTTAAGTCTAACCTTAGGAAAATAAAAATATTAATGGGTATTAATAAAGATAAGGGTGAGAACCTTCTAAGATATGAAGATCAAGTCTGTTTTAATCTTAGCCATTGATTAGAGACTTAATCTCGGTCGTTGATTCATCAACAGGAAAAGTATAAGAGAAGACTTGAGGATCATTTGGAGACACACCAGTGGATACTCAATATCCCAAGGAAAATCGATTCTCAAAGAGAAGGAGATCGATTTCAGAGGGGGGAGTTGCAAGGTGGAGGAAGAGGAGGGCATCCACAGCAGTTAGTGATTGAGGAGGAGGTGGCACAGGGGTATTGAGATACAGCGCAAAGGGAAGACATAGTCCAGGAGACGCAGGCTGACGCAGAGGGACGCAAAACCATGTAGAGTAATGCAAAAGTGACACAAAAGTGGGAGAAGGGTCTCTAGGGTGTCAGAAAGTTTCCAGGAAAGGGAAGAACCTTGTCTCAGGTGTTTTCTCTCAGTAGTGTATCAGTTTGTCTGTAAAATCATTCCTTGTAAAGTGATTGTTGCTGAAGATTAATAAAACCCTCATCTGTTGCACCGATTTTCTCCACATTGGGTTTTTCTGGGGACAATTGTCCAAAAACAACTGTGTTGATGTGATTGGTTCTTGTGCTTGTTACTTTCTTTATGTAATTATGTGATAATTGCAGTAGAATTTATTTTAATGTTTGCTGAAGAGATTTCATAAATAACTTATTGTGAGAAATAAGTAGGTGAAATAAATCAGTTACTACAGTAGAATTGCGGGTTAGAAATTCTCAAATGGTATCAGATCAGAGATCTGACAACAAGAGAGAAGAATCGACTATGGGTTAGGAGCATGGTGCAGAGGCATCAACTCAGAGGGACTCACGCAGATTTCCAGAAAAAAAAAAAAAAGAAAAAAGCCGGTGGAACATGGATCACGATTATTCTATGTTCGCTTCGTTTGCCTAGCAAGTTCTGCCTCCTCTGAGGTTTGGTATATAGATAGTAGAGCTTCCTGGCATATGACAGGAATTCGAGAATGTTTCTCAAACTATTAAGAAGAAAGGATGAATTTTCAGATCACCATGGGAAATAAGGCAAAGTGTACCCCTGCAGGAAGAGGTACTGTAGTCTTTCAAACCGAAGCAAGAGAACGGCTTCGAGCAACCAATGTGTTGCATGTCCCGGGATTGGGGATGAGCTTACTCTCTATAAATCAACTTCAAAACAAGGTCTATGACGTTTTCTTCATTAAGGAGAAAGTATATGTCAAACACCTGAGTTGGAAAAGGAAAGCCCAGATTGGAATTAGAAGTAACAGGCTGTATAAATTATAGCTAGAATCTCCAATGGCACTGATAGGAAGCAATGAAGATAAAGATTTGAATGAAATATGGCATAGGAGGATGGGACACTTACACCATGGGGCTCTAAGAATTCTCGGGAAAACAATATCAGGAGTTCCAGAATTAAGTACTGAACGAGATGATGTATGCAGAGGGTGTTGTCTAGGCAAGTGTGCCAAAGAAGCGTTTTCCGGAAGTAACAACAGGGCTCAAAGTGTTCTAGGATTGATACACTTAGACATCTGCAGACCTATGTCCACAAAAGCTCTTAGTGGTGCCGAATACTTCGTCACCTTCATCGACGACCATTCTAGGAGGACTTGGATCTACTTTCTGAAAACCAAGGATGAGGTTTCTGGTCGATTCAAAGAGTTCAAGGCTCTAGTAGAGAATCTGACAAGAAAGAAGATAAAAGTGTTGCGCTCAGACAATGGTGGAGAGTATGTTGACAAGGACTTCACCAATTTTTGTGCTAGGGAAGGCATCATGAGAGAGTGGACAACTCCCTACAATCCAGAGCAGAATGGAGTAGCAAAAAGGAAAAGTAGGACTATTGTGGAAGTAGCTAGGGTGATGTTGTATGATCAAGATATGCCCAAATTCCTGTGGGTAGAAGCATACAACACAACAGTTTATATCCAAAACAGGACTCATTAGGAAAGATCGCTCTGGAAAGTGTCTTCACCAAGAAGACACCTGAAGTCAGTGACTTCAAGATATTTGGGAGTTTGGCGTATTGTTGTTTACCCAAGAAAAAAGAAAGAAATTAGATCAAACTGCTCAAAAAGGATACCTTGTGGGATATAGCAAGAATGCTAAGGCATATAGAGTCTCTCTTCCAGGGAGCAGGAAGGTAGTAGTTCGGTGGGATGTAAAGTTCATGGAGGACAGAGCTTTCAGGAAATCTCGAGAAATGCCTTTCAAGGAGCAGTCAAAAGACAATCCGTTGGTCCAACCACTTCGACTAGGAGAAACTAGTACCAGCAGTTCTCCTAAAGGAAAAGCTTCAAAATAGGAGGAATCTCAGGAAGAGGAAGAGCTGATAGATGTACCCACTACTAGTGGAAGAACGAGCTGGGAACTTCGACAGATTATTTGGGATGTAGAGGACTTCATTGGTGCACCCAGGAATGATAAAAGGGAGCGAAGACGGCCAGACAGATACGAGGCCTTAGTAGCTCAGGTTGGGGAACCCTCTAGTTTTCAGGAGGTCGTTCAACATCAAGTATGGGTAGATGCTATGGTGGAGGAACACAGTTCTATAATAGTCAATGATGTCTGGGAAGTGGTACCTAGGCCTCAGGATAGGTCAGTTGTAGGTTCGAGATGGATCTACAAAGTCAAATATGTTGCAGACGGTAGTGTGGAGAAATACAAAGCCAGGTTTGTGGCTAAGGGGTATGCTCAAAAGGAAGGGATAGAATATAAAGAAACCTTCACCCCAGTAGCCAGGTATACTTCTATTAGAGTCATGATATCCCTTGTAGCACAGATGGGGTGGGAGATTCACCAAATGGATGTCAAGGCGACCTTTCTTGAATGGGGTGATAGAAGAAGAAGTATACATTGAACAGCCAGAGGGTTTTGAGACACATGAGAAGAAATCTCATGTATGAAGGTTGAAGAAAGCCTTGTATGGGCTTAAACAGGCACCTAGAGCATGGTACGATCGAATTGATGGCTTACTTGCAGAAGATGGGATTCATCAAGAGTGACACAGATACTAATCTTTGCTATCTTGTCATAGAGAATGAGCCTCTAATCCTGGTATTATATGTGGATGATATTTTCCTAACAGGATCATCCAGGCTCATCAAATACTGCAAGAAGAACCTAGCCACAAAATTCGACATGAAGGATTTGGGACAGATGCATTATTTCCTAGGGTTGGAAGTTTCGCAATAGAAGGGTGTGTTAATCTAGGTTGTCATTGATGTCAATAGTTGATCATCAATATGGCAGTGACCGGGATGGAAAATATTCTTGAAGATGCTAGAGGATGACTATAGCTCTTGTTAAGATATCAAGACAAATGAAGTAACAATCTTGTGCCTTGATGATCATAATGAAGGATTACCATATCACTGCACTTGATAAAGGTCTAGAAAATATACATGATGATGTCACCACATGATGACATGTTCTACCTCTAATATGGACCATGATGATGACTAATAATTGGAAGGCTACCCTCTATGTCTGGACTATGCTGACTTGTCTTACCTATGATGACTTATCTTACATTGGAAGACTAGACTATGATGATGACCCTATGTTCAAGAAGTTAAGTAATAAGGGAATCAAGAACATGTAGAAGGAAAAGACATAATGACATGAAGACAAGGACATGATCAAGGGCATAATGATGGTGGCCCTACATTGAAGAAGACAAGGAAATGAATTGTGAAGACAATTAACGAAGGAATCATCCATGAAGAAGAAGCCCATCTATGAAAGAAGGTTACTGTCCTATATTTCTGCACTCATAAAGATCAGTCACATTAAAAAATACTTTTTGCTACCTTATAGGCAGAATTCTTCCATGAGACCTACACCATATTAAAGAGCATATGTTTCCCTTTCTAACGAGCTATCATACGCCTCATAACTCCTTCTAGATTGTGAGAAATTGAATTTATAAGTTAGAAAATTTATTATTTTTACCTAGCCGAACTAAGCTGACTAGTGTAGGCTCAACATGTCGTCCAAGAGACATGTCTCTTCGTCAAATGGAAAAACAGTATAAATAACGATTCAGACACTTCATTTTCATCATCAAATTCGGTGAAAAATACAGAAAAGCAACACAGAAATAAGACAGGAGGCCGAGGAGGACAGAGAAGACATTGTTGTTTGGGCAAATTCTTTCTCTAATTTTCTGTGATTGATTGTTGGGCTAAACAGTACTACAGCAAACCTGGGACAAGTGTGTGTGGACAGCATTGCAGAAGTTTGGAATTTCTATTTGGGCTTAAAACTTACCACTGGACAGCACCAAGAACGTGATAAATGGATGACTTTCCTCATCTTCCTGTGGACTAAACCATTGACACAATCCTGTGTTTTTTAGTGGCTGTAATTTTCGGACTGTGGAAAGATTCCTGTGGCTCGGACTATCTACCTTCAGAACATATTACAGTTCAGCTGTAAAGGTCTTGAAATACACAGCAGCAGGCTCAGTTTAATCATTGTTGGATAAACTCGGACTGTGGGCTAAAATCGGTCGAGAAGGCCTTAGGCTCAGACTTGTGTTACAAACTTGGACTATGGTATGTTGTGAAGAGTCAAGACACATACCTTGGACTGCGACTGAAGCATACATTGGCTGTGGTGGGCTCACTTTAAGTACCTTAGGACCTGTGGAACCATACTATATGCCTCTGTTAGCACAGACCTTTTGTTGAAAGGCTTGAATCTTGATGAGTTCAGTCTTGTGTTCCCAACGTTTAGGAATTAATTGTACCAGACCTTTGGAGTCAACTTGAAGTAGTCTTTGGGGCTACCTTGGACCAGATTTGAAGGTGGCCTTGATTAAGGTGATCTTTGAAGAATTCCTAAAACCTTGTGAAGACCAAACAAGGACATTGTGTGCAGAACTATTAATGCCATCATTGTTGAAATTGGGTAACAACCTTTTGGAGTGGTTTTTGAAATATTGTTTGGAGCTCATATCTGAGTAGCATATTTGAAGCATTTTTGAAGCAACCTTTGAAAAGGTTTAGAGCTGGTGCAGAGCTTAGTGCAGTTCATTGTAGACACATTGAAGTTTTGTGAAGATTATGAAAGACCATGATACAATGCTGATGTCATCATGAGGTGACTTGAAGAATTCGCTTGGGTACAATGAAGAGCAACGGTGACCATAGTTGCAGGAATCGCCCCCCCCCCCCCCCCCC
>APFE031349819.1:30426-45641 GCA_000404065.3 Pinus taeda
TTTAGATTTTTTGACTTAAAAGTTTCATTTAGTTTTAAATTTTGTCTCATCTGAAAAATATAAAAAAAATATTTTGGAAATATTTTTCTAGATTCAGTCTTGGTTCATGGATTTATCACGTTTTATCTTTTCTACTGAGGCTAAAATTTTGATGTGGAATTAATGTTTATCATTTTTATGTGATTTAGCATGCTTGAATGATCATTTTGAAGATTAGCTAACATGAATGTGATACCCGGTTAGCATTTAAAATTAAGTGGTTGTATATCGAACTTTATCTTTCGAAATTTTAAATTGCTGGAGTATCATTAAAGCCGTTAAGCTTTTTCTCGCATTTGATAAAAGTTAATCTTCGCTCAGGTTATTTAATGATAAATGATTGCTCTACACAGTTTACATTTCTGCAACATTTAGTAAGTAATCATTTAAAAATTAACTCCATAAGGCACTGGTCTAGTAACTTGATAATATCAATTAAGTGCTTGTTGCCCCTCATGTCTCCCAATCCAACTGGTCCCCAGTTGATCATCCATTTCCCTATAGGGTCTACCCCCCTTAGCCGCGGGAGACAGGCTTAAACAGAGAGATCGGGGATCAGGGGGATAGCCCCCGGTCTGAGCGTTGTCATGACAATCTATGCGACAACACTCTCAAAACACTGAAAACAAAATCACCTATGTCTTCTAGAATTTGCATACAAAAGTCAAAAGCCACTCTAATTTTCAATGAGGATAAATTCTGCCTTTTAAATGCCTCCAGGTTCATCAAAACCACTTTGACTGAATATATGGTGAATTTGGTTAGTGTTTGAGCTCGGTCTTGTTGACAAGAGACACCTGGGGTTAATGCCATGGTGGAGGAATTAGTTTCATACCAAAAATACATTTTAAAACCCAAAAATAAACATTATGATAAAATCATAACCGCAGATGGCTAGGTTGATGGCGCGGGGTTGTTAACCGCCCATGTGAACAGGTAGTCAACAAACCATGAACATTACCTGAACAAATTGATCCCTAACCAACACTGTCGATCTATCGAAGCTAAACTGAAGCAACAATGGCACTGAACACTAATGACGACACTTGAACACCTGTACAATTAAATCAACGAAATCCTCATGGATCATTCCTTTCCACTTGAAAGCTTTTGGACCACAAAAGTTTGAATAAACAATTAGTCAATGAGGGTAGAACTCCCTCTCTTTCCACCTTGACTTGACGATGTACAATTACATTCGATCAATCACTTGCAAGTGATGACCCTGATGATGCTGACCATGGCACCTTTTGATTCGGTGACCTATTTCTTCAATCTACAGTATGAACAACTTGCGACGATGGGCAAACAACCTGTTATCAACATGGCAATTGAATTCTTTCCATGAAGAATCATGAACTAGTGATTCACAAACATCTTTGAAAACAGTATTTGTAGAACTTTGTTCAATACATATGATGGGTATTAACAATCTACTTTCCGAAATAACTGAAATATTCAAAGACTCCTTTGATTTTGACTTCATATCAATTACTTGACTTGATTTACTTTCTTGTTGACTGATTACTAAGTGAACTTGCTGCATAGAACTCATCCAACTATAATGTAAACACTGTTGCAACTTAGTTTGACTTTGAAAGTATCTAAGTAATTGTTGATTTACTTGAATCACTATTTCTTCGTCAATTAATTGATATCTCCATTGATTAACACTTTCACTTAATGCATTAGTTTTCAAATCATGATAAGGAAACTTTAGATATGCTTTCGAAAATGCTTTGTCATAAAAACTTATAGACTTCCTCTACACTTGAAAAGAGGCTTCATTACTTTTTAAAGTATGAAATGGTGATGCAATACCAAAGAAATGTAACACTGACTTTCCCCAATACTGACTTGCACCCCTAAAACTGAAAATAAACATACCATCTAAAACAAGTCTCTAATTAGACTCACATGTACCATTCCCTGCAATACACTGCTGATGATGATAGTTTCCAGAATTCAGTTGAATGAATGAGTTGAGAGTCATTCTGTTTTTAAGAAGATGTTCATAGCACATTAAATGTATCTCATGTTGCTTATCCTATTTATGAATAAGATTTCTTGGAAAAGAATTGACCACCTTGACCAATTGATCTATAAACTGAATCTTGCATTCTGAACAATCATCCTTATTTTGTTCCTTAATAAACATGAGTACATATTTACTTAAACTTATTAACTGCTTAACTTGATTTGTAACAATTAAATCCAAGTTTGATTTGACTTTATCTGCCCTAACAATAAATTCAACCTTTTCTTTAGGTGATATTTATGTTCTCTTCTATAAAACACTGCATCTCTATCATAAAGATAAAGACTTCCTAAGACAACTCCACATATGTCTACTGGGACCACATCTAACTCCACTTCATCAATGTACTTAGATGTAATTGCAAATTTTAGCCGACACTGCTTTGTGACATGTATCTGAGTTGATTTATTAATCCAACCTAATGGGTATGGTCTTGGATGATTCAGTGTCTCCAATCCCAATTGATTAACTATATGTTCAGATATTAAATTTGCCTGTGATCCATTGTCAAACATTGTGTCTATCTTTGTATGCTTAGCAGCTATCCTTATGTGGAAGAGTTCAACTCTTTTATCCTCATGTAAAGGATTTATGTTTGAAGAAGATACAATAGTTTTCGAACTTGAACCAGTATCAGAAGTTTTACCTATCGTCACCATGGCTGTTATCCTCCTTTCATCAACTGAATTTGAACCTAGATCATGTTGGACTAATGCAATGGCCTTCTTTTCATCCTTCTCCTTAAGGAACTTTTTGGGCTTAAGTTCTGAATGAAGTTTCCAGCACTTTGATTCATCATGACCGATTCTCTGTCAATGAGAACAAGTAGGTCTTTCTTTCTGAATGATCGCTGATTTCTCTCTTTGAATTGTTCTTCCCCTTACTGTCACTGGAATATTTGGTTTCCAACTCTTTGGATGAATGCGATGAAAACTTGAATGGTCTGCCACCTGATTCAATATGTATGGCTTGAACACACACCTCATCAAAATCATCAGGATTAAACATCAATAAAATATGCTACAAATATGAATGTAAATTGTCGATGTATTTTAACAAAGTTTTACGTGTATCCAATGAAATACCAAGCGCCAATGCTTTCTTTCTGAACTCCCTGGTAAACTCCTGAACACTCGCCCTTTACCTTGCCTCAGATGCTGCCAATCAATAACAGCTTGTTGCATGTATCCTAAAGGATAGAACTGTTTCCTAAGAGCTTTCAAAAACTTAGACCATGAAAAGATGACTTTTCCTTTATGCTTTACATCTAGCTGAGTTTTACTTTCCCACCAGATTAATGTTGTTCCCCCCATTCTAAGTGTAGCTAACTGAATTTTAGTTTTATCACTAGAAATGTTTTGAATGCGACAATACACTTCTAATTGCTTTATCCAGTTATCTAGCTTTTCAGGATTCATTCTGCCGTCATAAATAGGTAACTCAAATTTAACATCAAATTTCAAAAGAGATGTTTTCTTAGGTTTCTTTTCCATTTCAGATTCTTCACTGGAAGAAGAAGGAGAAGAGGATGATGGAGATGATGGGGGTGAAGGTGGTTTATCAATCTTCCCTTTACCTTTGTCCTTCTTCGATGGTTTTGAAGAAGATACATCTCTTGCCTTCTTGTCTTCGTACAATTCTTCCAACATCTACTGCATGGTTAAGAATGCCTACTGAAACTGTTCATCACTCATCTTAGTTTCAGTGTTTTCACCATTATCAGGTCCTGACATGGTCGATTTCTGAACGACTCGTCGCTTTCCAATCTCTGGATTGATCTGTTCAAAGATTCCTTCTCCTCGTTGTGACTTTGACCTGGTTAACATTCAATGGCACATTCTACAAACGCAACTTGCTCTGATACCAAATTATATGATCTGAAATGATCATAAACTAAATACTGATGTAGAATTAATTAACCATTAATGATTTGAATGTTAGCTGAAGCACGCAAACCGAGGAAAAACTGCTTGAAAATAACACTTTACAACAGCTGATTAAACATGAAATCGATGCATAACATAAGTGCAAACAGTAAAAACACATTGATACCAGACAACAAATTGATGACGGAGTTCGTCCCTGATGGACTACATCTCCATGTCTACTTTCAAGATGGGCAACTGTTTTTATTAGGAATAAGAAGAAAGGAGTCGATTACACAATGATTTAGTCAGACTGAACTTGCACACAAGCACTTCTAACCTCTGTCGTCAGATATCCCTCTTAACCAACTTTCCAACACTGCTTACGGTTTCCAAAGCTGACCCCAGATGCTCCCAAAACACTGAAAACAAAATTGCTATGTCCTCCAGAATCTGCATACAAAAGTCAAAAACCACTCTAATCTTCGATGAGGACAAATTCCGCCTTTTAAAGGCCTCCAAGTTCATCAAAACCACTTTGACTGAATATATGGTGAATTTGGTTAGTGTTTGAGCTCGGTTCTGTTGACATGAGACACCTAGGGTTAATGCCATGGTGGAGGAATTAGTTTCATGCCAAAAATACATTTTAAAACCCAAAAATAAACATTATGATAAAATCATAACTGCAGGTGGCTAGGTTGATGGCGCGGGGTTGCTAACTGCCCATGTGAACAAGTAGTTAACGAACCACGAACATTACCTGAACAATGTTATAGATCTGAAAATATATGATAATAGAAATAAACCCAAGAAATAACAAGATTTGAATATAGATAGAAATGCTTCACTTTATTAATCAAACCCTTAAGGTAGAGCAACACCATACATTCACTCCTTAAGGAAGGAGAACACTCCACAAGCCATATTCTTGTTCATACAATAATCTTTCACATCTCTCAATGGGGAGTCTTTAGCCTCTATATAGGTCTCATACATACAATACCATGGGTTATTACCATGGTTCCCTCAATACCATCTATCTAATACCATAGGCTTATTACATTATTGCTAACTACTTGTGGTCCCTTACATGATACAGATTAACCACCTTATTTATCACTATGGTCCATCCCATTATTACATTATTCCCTTGGGTACATCCCTCTGTACCCCATATTATCCCCCCTAGATATACTACATTCCAGCTCCCTTAAACATGTTTCATCCCCAAAACATAAGAATAACACAAATAATAAGATCTACTCAAAAGAGTAGTCCACTGGTACCATGCACATGCATCTAGCCATTCCAGAGTAAGGTGAACCCTCGATCTAGTTGGTGCCTCGCTCGCTTGAGATAGAATTTGACCCTGGCGGCTCTTCTGTGTTGATGCGTAGTAGGTGGATCATCACCCCTCTCTATCTATCATGCAAGGGTTGTTGTCCTTGTGGCTAATTCGTTACCATCTTGTTGGTTGTTTTCTTGCGGGGTGATGTGGGTGGTGATATGCTGAAGTTTTAACCAACGGTGTCTTTTTCTTTAATTCACCACCTAATGGAGCCTGATTGGTAGCTGGTACATGTTGTGGTGCCTGTTGTTGTTTCTTATCTTCCAATATTACTTCAACCACTAAGTCCTCATCTGATGTATCAGTACTTGTAACATTTTATGCTTCAGCCTCCTTGGACACTACCTGTTTTTCTGGTACCTGGTTTCATGTTTGTGTTTGGTTGTCGACCATCAAAGGCTCATCATCTGATGTGTAAGTGTCATTAGAGCTTTATGCTTCTGCCTCCATAGTCTCTGCTTGGGTCTTAATGGAAATATCCTGCAATGTAATTTTCTTCTTTTTATACCAGGGCTTCATGAATTTCTTTTGCACATTAATATTGACAGTACCCAAAGATTCCATCCAAGGATATCCCAAAATAGCATCCATGTTATCCATATTTGAAGTATAAAAATCACAATGCAACACATACTTATTCATAGAAAGCTTCAAATCTTTATAAACTTGAACATCCTCATTATCAACCTGTGTGTTTTCAATGTGTTTTGCTAGAACTTGCAATTTTTTTGCCAAATTAACATTGATAAAATTATGAACCTGTAATAAGGAGATACCCTTTAGGTTTCTTGGTTTTCTTCTTTTCTGTAAAAATAAAATCTTTGCTAGGTTTTGTGGTTTCCTCCTTTCTAGTATGAGACCATTCGTCCAAAAGTAGTTCTTCTATTTCATCAGCACTACATAACTTCAGAAACTCACTATCAAGTGATTTCCACCATATATAGGCCTCATTTTTTAAATAAGACTCTATTTTGTCCTTCCAACACCCTGGACGGTCCAACTTATGATATGCTATAAAATTTTCAATAGAAGACCAATCATATTTTCCTTTACAAAACTTACTGTTATAAGCCATGAAGAGGGCTTTTTAAAACAAATCGCTTACTTGGCGAAAATTTGAAATGGCCACAACTCAATCAATATTGCTCAGATCCCTATTATAACCTGTTTTCGGAAATGGAACAACCATTTTAGATCTTCTCATGTGATAGAAATCCCAATCTAGGCACTCGAATTTCAGATTCGCATTGCAACTGTCTAGTTGTCACAAAAATTTCTAAAAAAAAGAGTTGATTTTTAATCAACGATATCTCCCTCATCCAGACTCCGATTCGACTGATTTTTTTTTTAAATTGGATATTTTCTTGCAAACAACCCAGATCTGCAATTAGATTCTGCAAATGTTTCCCCAAAACGTACAAATATGATCTACAAACTCGGTGCCCCGAAAAATGTCTGCAACACAGTTGATTTTTAAATCAGCAATATCTCCCTCATCCGTACTCCGATTCAGCCAATTTTTTTTTCAAATTGTGTATTTTTTTGCAAAGAACTTAGATATACAATGAGATTCTACAAATTTTGCACCAGAAAGTACAGATCTGATCTGCAAACTCGCCACCCCGAAAAATGTCTGCAAAAATAATAAAAAAAATTCCACTTCGCCTAAGAAAGTGCTCTGATACCACTTGTTATAGATCTGAAAATATATGATAATAGAAATAAACCCAAGAAATAACAAGATCTAAATATAGATAGAAATGCTTCACTGTATTAATCAAACCCTTAAGGTAGGGCAACACCATACATTCACTCATTAAGGAAGGAGAACACTCCACAAGCCATATGTGTGTTCATACAATAATCCTTCACATCTCTCAATGGGGAGTCTCTAGCCTCTATATAGGCCTCATACATACAATACCATGGGTCATTACCATGGTTCCCTGAATACCATCTATCTAAAACCATAGGCTTATTACATTATTGCTAACGACTTGTGGTCCCTTACACGATACGGGTTAACCACCTTATTTATTACTATGGCCCATCCCATTATTACATTATTCTCTTAGGTACCTCCCTTTGTACCCCATATTATCCCCCTTAGGTATACTACAAATAACTTGATCCCTAACCAACATTGTCGATCTGTCGAAGCTGAACTGAAGCGACGACAACACTGAACACTAATGACGACACTTGAACACCTGTACAATTGAATCAACGAAATCCTCGTGGATCACATGAAGATCTATTATTCATGAAGAAAAGAAGTAGCATGACAGGGGGAGTTCTTGGGCACCCCGTTTTCCATGGATGACAAAGGGGGAGAGAATATTTGGAAGGGCAAGAATATTGCCATCAATGGCAAAGGGGGAGATTGTTAATCTAGGTTGTCATTGATGTCAATAGTTGATCATCAATATGGCAGTGACCAAGATGGAAAATATTCTTGAAGATGCCAGAGGATGACTATAGCTCTTGTTAAGATATCAAGACAAATGAAGTAACAATCTTGTACCTTGATGATCATAATGAAGGATTACCATATCATTGCACTTGATGAAGGTCTAGAAAATATACATGATGATGACACCACATGATGACATGTTCTACCTCTAATATGGACCATGATGATGACTAATAATTGGAAGACTACCCTCTATGCCTGGACTATGATGACTTATCTTACATTGAAAGACTGGACTATGATGATGACCCTATGTTGAAGAAGTTAAGTAATAAGGAAATCAAGAACATGTAGAGGGCAAAGACATAATGACATGAAGACAAGGACATGATCAAGGGCATAATGATGGTCGCCCTACATTGAAGAAGACAAGGACATGAATTGTGAAGACAATTAACAAAGGAATCCTCCATGAAGAAAAAGCCCATCTATGAAAGAATGTTGCTATCCTATATTTCTGCACTCATAAAGATCAGTCACATTAAAAAATACTTTTTTCTACCTTAGAGGAAGAATTCTTCCATGAGACCTACACCATCTTAAAGAGCATATTTTTCCCTTCCTAACGAGCTATTATATGCCTGCTAACTCCTTCTAGATTGTGAGAAACTGAATTTATAAGTTAGAAAAAATATTATTTTTGCCTAGCCAACCTAAGCCGACTTGTTAGGCTCAACATGTTGTCCAAGAGACATGTCTCTTCATCAAATGAAAAACCAG
The DNA here is from genome assembly GCA_000404065.3 of Pinus taeda. NCBI lineage: Eukaryota > Viridiplantae > Streptophyta > Pinopsida > Pinales > Pinaceae > Pinus > Pinus taeda. The sequence goes on from APFE031349819.1 coordinate 38,913, forward strand.
TATAAATAAGGATTCGGACACTTCATTTTCATCATCAAATCTGGTGAAAATTACAGAGAAGCAACACAGAAATAAGACAGGAAGCCAAGGAGGACAGAGAAGACATTGTTGTTTGGGCAAATTCTTTTTCTGATTTTCTGTGACTGATTGTTGGGCTAAACAGTACTACAACAAACCTGTGACAAGTGTGTGTGGACAGCATTACAAAAGTCTGGAATTTCTGTTTGGACTTAAAACTAACCACTGGACAGCACCAAGAACGTGATAAATGGATGACTATCCTCATCTCCCTGTGGACTAAACCGTTGACACAATCTTGTGTTTTTTAGTGGCTAAAATTTTCGGACTGTGGAAAGATTCCTATGGCTCGAACACATATTACAGTTCAGATGTAGAGGTCTTGAAATACACAGCAGCAGGCTTGGTTTAATCATTGTTGGATAGGTTCGCACTGTGGGCTAAAATCTGTGGAGAAGGCCTTATCTTAGGCTCAGACTTGTGTTACAAACTTGGACTGTGGTATGTTGTGAAGACACATACCTTGGACTGCGACTGAAGCATACATTGACTGTGGTGGGCTCATTCTAAGTACCTCAGGACCTGTGGAACCATACTATATGCCTGTGTTAGCATGAACCTTTTGTTGGAAGGCTTGAATCTTGATGAGTTCAGCCTTGTGTTCCCAACGTTTGGGAATTAATTGTAGCAGACCTTTGGAGTCGACTTGAAGTAGTCTTTGGGGCTACCTTGGACCAGATTTGAAGAAGGCCTTGATTAAGGTGATCTTTGAAGAATTCCTAAAACGTTGTGAAGACCAAACAAGGACATTGTGTGCAGAACTATTAAAGCTATCATTGTTGAAATTGGGTAAAGACCTTTTGAAGTAGTTTTTGAAATATTGTTTGGAGCTCATCTCTGAGTAGCATATCTGAAGCATTTTTGAAGTAACCTTTGAAAAGGTTTAGAGCCGGTGCAGAGCTTAGTGCAATTCATTGTAGACAAATTGAATTTTTGTGAAGACTATTAAAGACCATGATGCAGTGCTAATGTCATCATGAGGTGACTTGAAGAATTTGCTTGGGTACGATGAAGAGCAATGGTGACACCTTCTAGGAGATCAAGGTTGTCATTGATAACGTAAACAGGAGACTACAATGAAGACTAAGTGAAGATTGTTAGGGCTCGTTGAAGAGGACATTGGGAGCCGTGAAGTATAACCAAAATATATCTTGACGAAGTAAAGCAAGGGTTGAAGCCAAAGAGGTTGGAGCCTTGAAAAAACAAGGTTGGTGCCTTCGAAGGTAGGGTTGGAGCCCTAGAGGATTGGAGTCCTCAAGAAACCAGGTCGGAGCTGGACTAGATATAGGTTTGGAGCCCTTGAGATTGGTGCCTCAAAATTGACAACGTTGGAGCCTTGGAAGTCCAAGTCGGTGCTTGGCACATTACAGGTTGGAGCCTGGGGAATTGAAGATCGATGTCTTCATCTAGGGTTGGAGCCCTACATATATTGTAATTGATTTATTGAAGAAATTAATAAAATCATTTATTCTTATTGTTCATTTTGTGTTCTAAATATAAGTGATCTAACTAGTAAAAGTAACAATTGAAAAGAAATAATGATTCACCCCCCCGAGTGTTTCCAACAAGGTGAGATCTTCCTTGGACAAGCAAGATATGCTATAGAGATCTTGAAAAGATTCAGGATGCAGGACTGTAGACCTATGGCTACTCCAATGATCACCAACTGGAAGAAGATTGATGCATCAGAAGATAAAGACGTCAATCCCACCTTGTACAGGCAGCGTATAGGGTTCCTGATGTATCTGGTCAATACTAGGCCAGACATTTGTTACGCTATCAACACCCTTAATTAGTTCATGGTGGAATCCAAGAGGGCGCACTGTGCAACACCCAAAACATGTTCTCAAGTATATACAAGTACCAATCGAGCATGGTCTATGGTACACCCAAGGCAATGACATCAGGCTGAGTAGGTTCGCTGACATGGATTGGGTTGGAAGTTCAACAGATCGGAAAAATACAAATGGGACTGTTTCAACATTGGATCAAGAATGACCTGCTGGTGTAGTAGAAAACAGAAATCCGTGGCTCTGAGCTTAGCTAAAGTAGAATATATGGCAACTAGCACAACTTCGTGCAAAGCCATATGGCTTAGGAAATTGCTTGTGAATCTATTCAGGAGAAGGATGGAAGCGACCAGGATTTTGTGTGATAATCAGAGTTGCATCAAGCTCTCCGAGAATACAGTGATCGGTCGAAACACATTGATATCAGGTGTCACTTTGTTAGAGACTGTGTCCAATGAGGAGCAGTACAATTGAGGTACACTCCAATAGGAGAACAGGTGGGAGACATCCTCACCAAGGCGCTATGAAGAACAAAGTTTATTTATTTCAGGGAGAAGATGGGGATGGTGAAGAATCCATTTCAGTAGCAGAAACGGATAGTATTGGGAGTTGCAGTGCAACAGTTAACATTGGCAGTGCTATGGGCAGCGTGATGCAGCATGTTGAGAGGGAGTTGCAATACATATGTAGCAGTGGTAGTGGCAGTGTCATTGGAAGCAGTACAGGAAACAAGAATGCAGTGGATGTGGGGCGACAGGCCAAGCATCAGCACAGAGGAGAGGATCAGTGTGATGATTCTATGGTGAAGCATTGCTAAAGCACATTCCTCACTAAGAGGGAGTGTTGATTTTGGGTAGCATCAGATGTGCTCTAGCCTTAAAAATTTGTGGAGAGGCTAAGGCACATGAGATCTCCAAGACCTAGAAATCATTTGGAGAAATTCCACCTAGATGAGGAGTTATTAAAATAATTAATATTTTTAATGGGTTCCTAAGTCTAAACTTAGGAAAATAAAAATATTAATGGGTATTAATAAAGATAAGGATAAGAAGCTTCTAAGAGACGAGGATCAAGTCTATTTTGATTTTAGCCGTTGATTAGAGACTTAATCTTGGACATTGATTCATCAACAGGAAAAGTATAAGAGAAGACTTGAGGATCATTTGGAGACACACCAGTGGATACTCAATATCCCAAGGAAAATCGATTCTCAAAGAGAAGGAGAACGATTTCAGAGAGAAAGTTGCAAGGTGGAGGAAGAGGAGGGCATCAGCAGCAATCATTGACTAAGGAGGAGGTGACACGGGGGTATTGAGAGACATCGCAGAGGGAAGACACAGAGGGACACAGAACCATGCAGAGTGATGCAGAAGTGGGAGAAGGGTCTCCAGGGTGTCAAAAAGTTTCTAGGAAAGGGACGAACCTTGTCTCAAGTGTTTTCTCTCAGTAGTGTCTCAGTTTCTCTGTAAAATCATTCCTTGTAAAGCGATTGTTGTTGAATATTAAGAAAAACCTCATCCGCTGCACCAGTTTCCCCACATTGAGTTTTTCCGGTGATAATTCTCCAAAAACAGTTGTGTTGATGTGATTGTTTCTTGTGCTTGTTACTTTATCTATGTATTGATAACTGCAATAGAACTTATTTTAATGTTTGCTGAAGAGATTTTGTAAATAACTTATTGTGAGAAATAAGTAGGTGAAATAAATCAGTTACTGCAGTAGAATTTCGGGTTAGAAATTCTCACATCTTTGAGGCCTTTTCCTTCACTGTATAGGAGGTGCACAAATAGGAGGCACTAATTGATGTTACGTGTCCACAATAATCATACTTAACACCTTTCGCCTTTCCCTTGCATCCATGTCCCTTCTTTGGGTTCTATCCCTAGTATTAGTTTCTTATGTTCCTTGTCCTTGAGTAAGGGCCCAAAAAATGGACCTAAGAGGTCAATGTAGTAGAAAAAGGAGAAAAAATCATGAGCCACAATGTTAAAATGAAAAAGATTGGTTGGACAATGTTAGGTCCCTATACTACTAGCGTATCCCTCTTATTGTTATTGTTGTGCCCATGTAGTCCCCATATTGTTATTATTGTGCCCCATAGAAGGCCACTATTGTTATTGTTGTACCCTTACATTATTATTGTTATATAGGATTTGATTATATTGTGACCCCTCAAACTCCTATATATAGAAAGGAGGTTTTGTCATTTGTATCATTCAAGAATTGTTCATTTATGTGATGTAAAGGAGGGTTCCCCATCGAAGAGGCTAATTTTGAAATCGTTGATTTATCTCTTTTTTGATCTGGTTACATAACATTTGGTATTAGAGGTTTGAATTCTAGGGTTTCGTTGCTTCAAATAGGCCATCGTGGAATTTTTTCTATAACATTTTTTCTACGAAGCTTCAGAAGCTCAAATTGCAACCACGTGGAGCTGAAATCTTGGTGAACTTCGTGTATGAATTTCAAATCTTGTAATGCTATATTTTCAGAGATATGATCCGAGGAAGTTAGGTTTTTTGCAGAATCCAGAATTCCATCTCAAACAGGCGACCTAGGGAAAATCATCATAACGTTCTCTCTAAGCATCGTATTTGAATTTCGTAAAAAGTGATGGAAAGAGGACGAACTGTAGTGTTTTAGGTAAATGTTTTAAGGCCAAAGGTTGAAACTATTGATTTTTTGTAACATCAGATGTGCTATAGCCATGAAAATTGGTGGAGAGGCTAAGGCACATGAGATCTCCAAGACCTATAAATCGTTTCGGAAATTCCACCTAGATGGAGAGATATTAAAATAATTAATATTTTAAATGGGGTTCCTAAGTCTAAACTTAGGAAAATTAAAATATTAATGTGAATTAATAATAATATGGGTGAGAAAGTTCTAAATAACGAGGATCAAGCTAGATCTAATTTTAATCGTTGATTAGGGACTTAATCTCGATCGTTGAATCATCAACACAAAAAGTATAGTTTTAGCAGCGTTTTGGAGGACTGCACAGCACTGGGAGAGGGATGCAGTTCTTTTTTTTGGTTGTAGTGTTGGATTGGGATTTTGCAGGTGGATTTATACTGGAGATTGAGCAGGGATCCAACTCTTGTCTCATTGGAGGATTTTTGGCAGGATTTCAGGCAGTATTTCAAGCAGAGTTTAGAGGGCTTTTCAGAGGCAGTGCAGAGCCTTGGAGGAACTGCGCAGATCCCCAGGAGGGTTATTTTCAGGGGTCAGCCATTCCAGGAAAGCTTCTTGGGTTTTTCTGCGTTTCTTGAGTAGAGCCCGAATCCAGAGTTTCGGCTTTTTCCGAGGAGGGGAGCAGCCCCAAATCATCACTTGTTTCCTAGCAACAGCAGTAGCACAACAACAGCATCCACGCAGAGAGGCCATTCCTATCATTTTGAGAGTATTTCTTCACTTGCCTTGTGCAAGCCAAGGTGCCATCTGTCTGTTCACCTCTTGTACTCATTTTATTGCTCAGTATAATAAAATGGCTTAGCATTTTCTCGCTGCATTTCTTGTGTATCTGCTTATATTTCCGGTTTACATTATTATATGTTGTTTCACTGTTATTTATCACTTCTGAGTTATTATATCATTGCACATATTTGGTTGGGATTTTGCAAGGGTTTGAGGAATATTCAGGGTTAGGAATATTACAGTGGTATTAGAGCATAGATCTGGCTCAGCCTGTGGAGCTAGCAATCTATGACATCGAGAGAAAAACCCTACAGTTACAGAGGGAGGAGATATAGAGACACTAGACGTAGGTTGGAGAATACCTACAAAGAGGGAGACTTTGTTCCGGTAGTGGATGCAAAACAGGAGGAGTCGGTGGTTGATGCAAAATAGAGAGAGCTAGTAGTGGACGCAGAACAGATGACCGACGAGGACGGGAAGAGATTTGCAGATATGCTCCTCAAACCAGTACAGGATCTGTCGAGGCAAATTGAGGTGATGGGGCAAGATTCACGGCAGTGGAGGCTAGACAGCGTGAAAGCCCACGAGTCTTTCAGATTGGTGAGGGATCAGGTGCATCCCATCACTTTCCAGAGCAACGTGATACTGCGCAGTAGGTGGCCTCACATGCCCCTACACGCTCTACCGTGCCCACTTTCTTAGGAGCAGACATGGGGGCCGTAGCCCAACAGGAGGCAGAGCCCGAACATATGGGCGATTATTTTGCAGAGTACCAGGCCTATGGACAGGAGTTCAGGGAAGCCCTCTCATTCAGAGATTTTGTTCAGCTCCAGCGGGATAGCAGACGCCGCGACCATCACAGAGGGTACCGACATTATCATGATGGCGACACCCACCGTGCAGCGAGTAGTTTCCACTTGCCTACGTTTGATGGCTCATCAAACAGTTCGACAAAGTCTTGGGTGGAGAAGCTGGACATTTATTTCCAGCTTAACCAGATGTCGAAGGCAGAGGCCATCAAGGTGGCAACATTGCATTTGGATGGCGAGGCCCAGGATTGGTGGTTTCATGGGATGGTTACACTAGGGCACTCCACAGTGATGACATATGCAGAGTTTACCAGGAGATTGATGGAGCGATTTGATCGGAGGGATCCAGAGCAGCATTTCGTTGAGCTGACAAGGCTCAAACCAATGTTTTTAAAACCGGAACCGGTGATCGGACCGGTCCACCTAATGAACCGGTTTACCGACCGGAACCGGTCTAACCGGGACTGGTTTGGTCTAAACGAACCGGTTTTAAAAAAATACATTAAATAATTAATTTTTAATGAAATAAAACTATTTTTAAGATGTAAAACCATGATTCCAAGCCATTAGAGACAAAATATGCAAAGTTTGCTCATTTATATACCATGTAAAGGTGAATATATCAAAATGGCACC
>APFE031349819.1:48762-68396 GCA_000404065.3 Pinus taeda
TGGCTTTACTTGGCCTCTTATCCCAGCCAAGTGTTGTTTCAACCTAAGAATACCCCACCTCTAATAGATTTATGGCATAATTTGCATATCATTTTTCCATCAATTACATCACAATGAGCCCATGCACTGTCCTTTCCTTTGGAGCCATGTTTGCTTGAAATAATAACAATTTGCAAAGAAATCTGCCATTTAAAAAAAATTTGCAACTAAGCAACATGGAAAACCAAAGATAAATGTAGGAAAACAAATGCACATGCAAGGCTCAAGCTACAAAATTTGATAGCATAGAGGTAGAGAGTTTATAGCATACATGATACTAGATAGATCATAGTGATAGAAGTGAGAAGTTATAACACATAAAAAAAAAAACATTCATGGACAGCAGACTCAAATGAGGAATTATCAAGTGCAAATCCTTACCTGGAAATGCAAACTAGCTCCCTTAGCCTCCTCTTGAAGATGGCAACTCCACTGACAGCTACACACTATCTCCAAAATAGCTCCAACTCCAACTCCAAGATGACTACTTCAGCAAAAACTCCACACTCTCCAAGCTCACAAACAAACTCACAAACACTCACAAACACTCCAAATTAGTTGTGTGAGACAAATGAGAGTGAGAGGGGTCTCTTATAGCGAAGGAGAGGGTGTTTTTGGAGGGAAAACACCTTTACCTCCCCCCCAAAACCCCTAAACCACAAACAGCAAACCGCTTTTCTTAAGTTTCGGTGGGCGTGCCATAAACTGGCCAGTTTAGGACGGAACTGGCCGGTTTGCTACAAACCGGCCGGTTTCGTCCTAAACCGGCCAGTTTTTCACCGGTTAGGGCTAGATTTGGGCGAAAGGGCAGGTTAAACCGGGTTTTTAGGCCAGTTCTGACCAGCGGCCTTGCTAACCGGCCGGTCAGACCGGTAACCGGTTTTTGTGAGCGGTTTTTAAAACACTGGCTCAAACAGACAGGGAGCCCAGAGACCTACATTGCAGATTTCTTGAGGGTCTCCGTGAGGGTCAATATGTATGTTGAGGGGTTAGCAGAGCCACTTCGGGGTTTAGTCCGATCCACTAGACCAGCCACACTCCAGGACGCTATCAGCAAGACCCGGGACTTACAGGATGTCTTACCCGGGACCCGGACACCTTACCCTCAGAGATAGACTTTTCAGTCTAAGGGGAAGGATTTGAGGATTCCTCCTCGAAAGGGGAATCCAGGACGAGTACAGCTTGACGACGATGCCAGGCGGGAGCTGAAGAAGAAGCAGTTGTGCTTCACCTATCAGGAGCCATGGGCACCAGGATATAGATGTGCTGCTGGCAAAGCACATTTTATTGAGGTCTTCTCTGAGAGCAGTGGAGAAGAGGATGACGAGGAGGATGTGGAGGCAGGAGATAGCCATACCATGCAGGGACCTTTGCCACCTCCACCACCAGCAACAGGTGGTGCATCCTTTGCACCCACCGGAGGGGCCCTTGCAACGTTGCAGGGAGTTCCCAAGTATCTGACACTACGCATACGAGGGACAGTACGTGGCCAGTGCGTATCGGTTTTGGTTGACAGTGGGGTAACCCACAACTTCATCGATGCACATATGGTTGAGCAGAGAGGTATTCAGACAGAGAGCTTCGATGGGTTTTCAGTATTGGTCCCAGGAGATTAGACCATGACGTGTGCTCGTTATGTTCCAGAGCTTTCGATGACGATGGGCACCTACACATTGACTGACCACTTTTTCGTGGTCGATATTTCGAACACCAACATGATACTAGGTGTCCAGTGGCTTATTACACTAGGGAAGGTCACGACGGATTGGAAGACCCTAGAGATGGAGTGGGATGATGAGAAGACAGGGAGGCATGAGAATATATGGGGACAACACACATATCCGCCTCAGACTATGTCGACTCATCGGATGGAGGCAGTCTTCCAGAAGGGAGACATAGAGTGGGCAGTGGAGCTGTGTGCATCGGAGGCAGGGACTACAGAGCAGACGGTACATCCAGAGATCCAGTCCATCCTTGATCGGTATGCCATAGTGTTTGGAGAGATTCCACCAGGACAGCCACCAGATCGGGGGTTTGAGCACACTATTGAGCTTGAGCAGGGCATCCAGGCAGTGATCACCACCCCTTATAGGCACCCCAAGGCCTATCAGGACAAGATTGAGTAGGCTATCCAAGAGTTGCTGGCACTTGGGCACATTCATCCGAGCACGAGTCCTTTTGCTTCTTCTGTGGTGTTGGTGAAGAAGAAGGACGGTACATTGAGGATGTGCATTGACTACAAGGCCTTGAACAAGAAGACCCTGAAGAACAGATACCCCATACCCAGGATCGATGAGTTGATGGATGAGTTGAGAGGAGCACAATTCTTCTCAAATATTGATTTGAGATTTGGGTACCATCAGATTCGCGTGAGGGAGTAGGATATTCCCAAGACCATCTTCAGGTGTCACTATGGGCACTTTGAGTTCTTGGTGATGCCTTTTGGGCTAACCAACGCCCCAGCGACATTTCAGTCCTACATGAATCACATCTTCCATAGTCATTTGAGGAAGTTTGTGTTGGTATTCTTCGATGATATTCTCATTTACAACAGGACTTGGGAGGAGCATCTCGAGCACATTGAGACAGTATTGTGTATCTTACAGGAGTAGCAGTTCTATGCCAAACTCTCCAAGTGTGAGTTTGGGTTGATATAGATGTTGTATCTGGGACACATCATAGGAGTGGACGGAGTGAGGGTCCACGAGGAGAAGATCAGGGCCATCAGGGAATGGCCGAAGCCTAAAAACGTGACAGAACTTCGAGGATTCATTGGCATTTGCAATTACTATAGGAAGTTCGTCCAAGGTTTCTCACAGCTTGCTGCACCCCTAACAGATTTGACGAAGAAGGGGGCATTCAGTTGGTCAAATACAACGCAGCGAGCCTTTGACAGGCTCGAGGAAGTTGTGAGCAGCTGCCCAGTGCTTGCGTTGCCAGATTTTACGCAGCCATTTGTCTTAGAGTGTGATACACCGGGAGAGGGGATCAGCGCAGTATTGATGCAGGGAGGTCACCCTATAGCATTTGAGAGCCGGAAGCTCCTTCCACACGAGAGGTTGTATTCCATATACGACAAGGAGATGCTGGCCATCATGCATGCATTGGCCAAGTACCGACAGTATTTGGTAGGCAACAGGTTCAGGGTAAGAACTGACCACAACAGCCTCAAGTTCTTTTTAGAGCAGAAGTAACTATAAGAGAGGCAGCATAAGTGGATCAGTAAGATCCAAGCATATGACTTTGACATTGAGTATGTCAAGGGTAAGAACAACGTGGTAGCAGATGCCCTTTCATGTAGACCAACCACGTTGTCTCTTATGAGCTTGGATACAGATTGGAGGGCTCGACTGTTAGAAGAGTACTCCAAGGACAGGTTTGCATGTGAGGTTCTGGATGCGCAGGTGGCAGATGACAGGTATAGGGTGGTCGATGAGATCATCTATTACAGGGACCGGATCTTCTTGACTGAGGGGTCTCAGCTCAAGAAGAAGGTACTCTAGGCATCACACGATTCACCTTTGGCAGGACATCAAAGGTTTACCAAAACCTATAGGGCCATTAGAGAGAGGTTCTCATGGAAGGGCCTCAAGGAGGACGTGCTCCAACACATCCAAGAGTGCGATGTTTGCCAGAGGAACAAGGGAGAGATGAGCCATCCCACGAGTTTAATACAGCCTCTTCCCATTCCGGACGGGAAATGGGAGAGCATTCTGATGGACTTCATCACAGGGTTGCCCACGGTTCAGGGCAAGGATTGTATCTTTGTCGTTATTGATCGACTGACGAAGTATGCACATTTCTTTGCCATATATGCACACTATATAGCAGCACAGGTGGTTGGGCTGTTCTTTAGGGAGATCTTCAGGCTACATGGTCTTCCTAAGACCATCGTCAGTGACAGGGACAACCGTTGCATGGGCGGGTCTTGGCAGGAGCTTTTCCAATTGGTGAGAACGGAGTTGACACCAAGTACTAGCTATCACCCATAAACGAATGGGCATACAGAGATAGTTAACAAGTGGCTGGAGGGCTACTTGCGTAACTATGTCAGTGGGCAGCAGCGAGCATGGCTGAAGTGGCTGCATCTGGGGGAGTACTGCTACAATACTTCACATCACGTCCATTGGTATGTCACCATTCCTGCTCGGGCAAGGTATATCCTTTGGTATTTCAGCAGTAGTTTCATCAGCATTCCAGCAGCAGTTTTAGCAGCATTTTGGAGGACTACGCAGCACTGGGAGAGGGACGCAGTTCTTTTTTTTTGTTGTAGTGCTGGATTGGGGTTTTGCAGATGGATTTATACTGGAGATTGAGCAGGGTCCAGCTCTTGTCTCATTGGAGGACTTTTGGCAAGATTTCAGGCAGTATTTCAGGCGGAGTTTAGAGGGGTTTTCAAAGGCAGCGTAGAGCCTTGGAGGAACTGCGTAGATCCCCAGGAGGGTTATTTTCGGAGGTCAACCATTCCAGGAAAGCTTCCTGGGTTTTTCTGGGTTTCTTGAGTAGAGCCCGAATCCAAAGTTTCAGCTTTTTCCGAGGAAGGGAGCAGCCCCAAATCATCACTTGTTTCCTAGCAGCAGCAGTAGCACAGCAGCGGCATCCACGCAGAGAGGCCATTCTTGTCATTTTGAGAGTATTTCTTCACTTGCCTTGTGCAATTCGAGGTGCCATCTGTCTGTTCACCTCTTGTACTCATTTTATTGCTCAGTATAATAAAATGGCTTAGCATTTTCTCACTGCATTTCTTGTGTATCTGCTTATATTTCCGGTTTACATTATTATATGTTGTTCCACTGTTATTTATCACTTCTGGGTTATTATATCATTGCACATATTTGGTTGGGATTTGGCTAGGGTTTGAGGAATATTACATGAAAAAAAAAAAAAAAATCTTTTTTTTTTTTCTTAAAAAGAGTCCCAATGGACTTTGACTCAAGATTAATTCTTTGACTTAATAAAAAACCTAGAAGCATGAAGAACATGCATGATCTAGACTTGAGCGTGAAACCCATGCTTAAATAAAATTATTTTTCTTCTTTTTACATAAAATACAAATTGATACAAGTACATAATTAATTACGAAGACCAAACCTAGTTACTTTTCCAAAAAAACCATAATTTGATAAAACTATGTATAACAAAATTAAATAATTCCTTCTCAGTCAAATCCCAAGCTTACCAATAAACTAGTTAAAGCCAAAATACTATAGAAGGATTCAAACTGAGAAACTTCAGAAAAATGACTCTGCAAGATGCCATGACAAAATGAAAGTCAATATAAGATAAACCATTTTTTATTTGCATTTCAAGAAAAGTATATTTAAAATTTAGAATTCATAAGAGGCATCACTCTACCGAGACATAGAGCACACCTGCCTTATAAGTGTTGAAGATTCAAATGATGACAGCATCTCAAAATGGCAGAAAATTTACCTTTAGGTAAAATGCAAGGCCAACAAGGAAAAGGCAAATAGCCATCCCTCCAGATGAAATCTGTTAAAATGAAACTGAAGTCATGCATTCTTTCCTGAAATTAGACAGTCTCCGATAGTCTGTTATATTATGAGGAATTGTATCTTGATAGGCTTTTTTCACCCACCATGAGTAGGAGACGGCGTCCAGCCTTGTCCATTAGCCATGCAGTGACTAAATTCATAACAACCTAAAAAATAGCAGGGAAAGTTGCTTCATACATAAAAGCTAATTACCTGTATTTCAAGTATGAAGCTAAACATGATGTTTCTTAAAATTCCATATCAGATAGTTAACAAACATCTATGCTTTTAGGGCTAGGCAGTGACCTGAATAGAAGCAAGTCCAAGGGATGCAGCATCACCAGATGAAATTCCTGACATATTCAAGATGAATCTTCAAATTATGGTTTACCATGTACCATTTAAATAATCTAAACATTTTCTGTTCAATTTTATCTTCCATCTAAAATTCATATCTTAACAAACAGAAATATTTAAAATCACAAGTCTACAATAAAAGTCACCCATTCAAAATTCAAATCAGAAAATGCTTCTTGACGACCAAAGTGTTTTATGCAATAGAATCTCTAATAATTGTCATAAGGAATTTGTGTAATACACTATCTAAATACTTACAGAGATGCTGGGATGGCACTTACCGGCAGACACAAAAATGGAACTGCTGTAAAACATAATCCCGCTGATTCCACACAACTGCTGAAGGAGAGGTAACCCAATACCAATCTACAAAGTTCCATTTTGAGAAATGATCAAAACCAATGTCAGAAATCCTTGTCACCTTCACGCATTTCTTAAATAACAGCAAAAGGAGGAGCACAAATGTGCTTCCATTTGTATTCCAAATATTGGTGAACCTAAACTTACAGTCAGAGGGAGTGCATATCGTCTCTCCCATAGTTCAGAAAATCTGATACTGGTTTGCTGCCTGCTTGCCTCAACTGCATTCTGAAATGCAATGAGGTTTCGAGAAAGTTATAACTCGAATTTACTCCAAAATTAAAGAAACAAGTCTCCGAGAAGAATCTTTTCGACATACATCAAAGAAAGTAGAAGTGAAGGAAAATATCGAATATGGATACAGGAGCACAATTTTTTATAACCTTGACTTCATCTATTTCAAGGGAGACATCACTACCATAGCCACGTAGAACTTGCAAAGAAGTTTCAAATTTATTATTTCCAACCTTGGCCTGCAGCATCATGAACAAGCATTTCCCAAAATGAAGTTTTCATAAATCAAGTCACACTGAATCCTACTATACAAGTGAGAGGACTTGAGATGACTTTGGTGAACAAAACTAATTTGTATAAAACTCACCAGCCACTTGGGAGATTCTGGGATGAAAAAGAGTCCAAAAAACAAGAATATGCAAGGGATTACACCTACACATCCGACAAACAGTAGCGAACAGAATTTCACAAAATATTTAAAGATAGGGAAATGAACAGACTCTGAAATATTATCCCTAAAAAGCCTACTTACCAACAATTGCCAAACGCCTCCAGTCAAGGAATATCCCACATAAATATGCCATTGTAATACCAATGGTGAGAGAGAGCTGCTCCAGAAATAGGCACAATTAGTCAGTACTGAAATTCACAATTTAGTTGTCACAATTCTTCTTATGATACAGTAACCTTGCATTATAATATCACCATTGTGACTGTCCCAAGGCCTCCCCGCAAGTGTTTGGGAGCTATTTCAGCTATATATACTGGTACCTACAGTGATTATGTCACAGGTTGTCTATCAGATTCATATCAGTCTAATAATCTCATCTTGAAAAAACATAGAAACATGCAGAATACATACATAATTACACAGGCACTCATCCCTTCTTCCCATATACACACACAGACCAAAATATTGGAAATTCAGTAAATTGGATTGTTTGAGAGGAAGGTATCAACTTACAGTGAATGAGATGATCCCCACTCCAAAGCCTGTCAGCAATCTACCCAAATACAAAAAAGAAGCATCCTACAAACATATAGAAACAACACAGTCAATGAGGATTGGTGTTGTATTCTAGATACATCATAGAACTGTATTTTATTGCTAATTCAGCAGTCATAACCATTCATATACATTAATATGCTTCAGATTATGCAGAACCATACATAAAGAATCACACTCATAAAGAGAGTACAAAGTAGGAGAAAGGAAATAGATGTGGCAGTAATCAGCCCTTGATTTTCCTCAAAATTACTCTAGTTGCATACTCATGCATGCTGTTATTTGCTTAATTCATGGAGAAGATGACAGTTGGAACCACCTGACTATCATGTTGGTCTAGTTGACTGACGACAGTCTGTGGACTAACCGACTGACAATATGCATACTCTCTGACATATGACAGACATTACTGATCCAGGATTGAATCGGATAATGACATCTACAAGCAAGTGTTCTTCTTACAGCATCTCTCTAACCTTAAGCTTACTGCTGCATCCTGAAGCAGCACAGTACAAAAACTTCTAAAGTGATCAAAATTTAAAGTTATATCTAAGTCTTAAAAAATTTCCAAGGCTGAACCCAAAATTTATGTGAAAATACTACAACAGGGGACTTTATTCAATGACTTCTAGGTCTTCTTCATATTGTTGTTGAATGGTCGTAGTCTCAATGATCATAAGAACTATCAAACTGGCTGGAGTAGATAACACAGGTTGATCTTGTTCTATACTGTTTGTGATAGTGAATTCTCATTGAGTCCATTGAGCAGGCTGAATGACTGGAAGATTTTGTGTTGGCAAACTTAGCATAGAAATTCAAATGGTGATTTTGGAGCATTTTGGAAGCAAGTATCATATAAGGCATGGGCTCTGTGATAAATTGATGTCCTGAAAGTGTTCTAACTGGTGAGGGTTTGACTAGCACTGTCCTTGGCTTGTTGAATCTGCATGAGCCACGCCCCTGTAGTATTCCTGTCAATCTTGGCATTCTCGGAAATTATCTCACTAGCTCGATGATTATTTATTGTGAATACTCTGCTTCTGCAAGTTGTTAGTTTTTGGTAGCATCAGATGTGCTCTAGCCATGAAAATTGGTGGAGAGGCTAAGGCACATGAGTTCTAAAGAACCCAGAAACCGTTTGGTGAAATTCCACCCGGATTGTATTTTATTAAAATAATTAATTTTTTTAATAGGGTTCCTATGTCTAAGCTTAGGAAAATTAAAGTATTAATGGGTATTAATCAAATATGGGTGAGAATGTTCTAGAAAGCGGATCAAGTCAAGTTTTTAATCTTAGCCGTTGATTAGAGACTTAATCTCAGCCATTGAAGTCTCAACGAGAAAAGTATAAGGAGGCTTGGGGTTCATTCAAGAACACACTGAGAGAACGAATTGATCTAGAGTTTGAAATTTCTGGGGTTCAGAAGCTACGAAATTCGAACTAAGTGATTATTTTGGAGAGCCACCTGTGGAGGTAGCGCAACACCTAGAGGGACTAACGTTGGGCCAGTCTAGGCCCATGCAGGCTTGATGCAGAGCCAGAAGGGCCAACGCAGAAGGCAAGTTGCCTTCACGTAGAAATCTGAAACTGCCGAGGAGCTGCTAGAATAGCGGAGAGAGGTTGACGCATAAGCTCCAAGAGGCAGAAGAGACAGTGCAGGGCTGACACAGAACCTCTGAGGTTGATGCAGGGCCTACGCAGGGCCAGTGCAGAGATAGCCGGGGGTTCGCCAGTCCTGCTGTCGGATCAACCGGAAACTGCTGCGTGAAGTCAGGTAATATCACTCAGTTTTCCACCATTACATTTTTCTTTGTAACTAGATTGTTGGAAGGGCATCCAACATTGTATTCAAAACTACTATTTAATAATATAAAACCCTCAGAGCTGCCACACCGATTTTCCCGCATTGGGTTTTTCTGGGGACTATTTTGTCCAAAAATATTGGTGTCCTATGTATCTTGTTCTTTGCTCAGTTTCTTGTTTCATGTAATCAAATTAAATTGGTGTACGCTGCAGAAGTAATTAACTTCAGTATTTTTTAGAAAATAGCTAGATAATGTATATTAAAATCAAGTAGGAGAAGTAAATTCAATTTTGCTGCAGCAGGAGTTCCTTGAGTATAGAAATTTTCACATGGTATCAAAGCATTGATTTTGAAACAGGAAGAGCAAATCCACCGCTAAGCAGAGAGGCCAATAGCTGCATTTGGCAGCAATTCGAATCCCCTTGAAGGGATTACGAAGTCCTTGCCGAGAAAGCAGAGATTTTGAGGAAATCTCTCTCTAAGAGAGTAGACAAAGAGGTACGATTTCTGGTTTGTGAGCTTGTAGAGGCAGAGGGAGTGACATAGAGCTTCAACATAGTGCTTGAAGGACGCAGTTTTTGCCAAGGCAGAAATCCGTCGGAAAAGAGCAAAGACACATAGTAGGGGAATTTTTCTCCTTAGAGGACTTTTCTCGCCAAAAGTTCGAATCTTTCACTTGTTGGGCAGCAGACCAGTGCTACACAGTGTCTAGAGGAGTCAATTCGACAGTTTGGGTGAGATGGCATCACATGGGCTCAAAGATTAGGACAGGTTGGAAGGAGCCTCCAACTATGTCATATGGAAGACTAGAACCTTAGCTGTTCTAGAGGAGTATTATCTCGAAGCTTACGTCAAGAGTGTTGTGGTTGTTCCCATGAACAATGATCAAAAGAAGAAGTGCAAGGCCGAGCAAGAAAAGGTGAAGAGGTATATACTCAATGGAGTTCGAGATCATGTGGTCTCACATTTGTAGGGAAAAGGTACAGCCCGAGAAATGTGGGAAGCTTTGTCTTCACTATATGAAGGTTCTTCCGAACAACGAAAGATGTACTTAGAACAAAGTTTTAGCGGACATTGATGCAGAAGAGAGAAGGGGTTAACTCTTATCTTCAATGTCTTCAGGACACCAGAGACCATCTTGCTGTAGTGGGGTCTACTCCTCAGTCTACTGTGATGGTAAGGACAACCCTGAATGGAGTCTCGGATGAATGGAAAGTCTTCGTCCAAAGTATATCGGGAAGGGAAAGACTACCTTCATGGGAGGAGATGCGAGCAACCCTTCAACAGGAAGAATTAAGGAGGGATCTGGTTAAGGTCAACCTCAATGGCAACAGTAGGAATGGCACGAAGACCAAGGAGGAGGAGGAGAACATAGCTCTAGCATGAAAGGGACAACAGAAGCAGAAGCGAAAGAAGTACATTTCAAAGGTGAAATGTTTCAGATGTGACTAGATGGGCCACTTTGCATCCTAGTGTCCTTTGAAGCAAAAGGTTAAGGATGAGAAACATGATCCTAAGGTTGCTCCAGCAAAAATTGACGAAGATGAGTTTTCCATGAGTGCCCACACATCTCCAGGAGGGAAATGGGGCGATATAGAACTGTAGTCGAGAGGAATACATGTGGGCATGATCCTTGAGGAACCCACTTCTTGGATCAATTCCTTGCTATGGGAGCCCGAGATTCAACAGTAACGAGATGGACTCAGTGTCAGATGATGCAGTGGGTTGGTTGGAGAGACAGATGCAATAGCTTGAGACTAAAGACTTATCAACGTAAAGCAAGGTTGGCAACATTGCAGATGGTGTTGATTTTTGGTAGCCATGGATGTGCTCTAGCCATGAAAACTGGTGGAGAGGCTAAGGCACATGAGATCTCCAAGACCCAGAAATCGTTTGGGGAAATTTCACCCCCAACGAGGAGAAATCGTTTTAGGAAAATTAAAATATTAATGTGTATTAATATAAAATGGGTGAGAAAGTTCTAAATAACAAGGATCAAGACAAATCTAATCTTAGTCGTTGATTAGGGACTTAATCTCGACCATTGAATCATCAAAAGGAAAATTATAAGAGGAGGTTTGAGGGTTAGTTGGAGATACACCAAGTTGATCAGTCATTTCGATTTTTTGGGGCAAGGTTTGCTGAGAAATCAAACTAGTGATCTGTTGCGGCAAGGGGCAGTTCAGCAGAAGGCCGAGAATACATATTAGAGAGGCAAAGAAAATGTCTGGAGACAGCACAGAGCCTAGGAAGGTTGATCGAGAGGCAGCCAGGACTGACGTAGAGGCTAAGGAGGCCAATGCAGAAGACGCAGAGGACCAAGAGGCTGACACAGAGGGACAAGAGGTTGACGCAGAGGCTAGCAGAGTTGATGTTGGGCTGAAGAGGTAGCACTGAGGAATTTTCGTGGGGCAGACTGGGATCTGAGAGGCAAACATAGAGCCATAAGGGGTTACGCAGTCCCTGGAGGGTGACGCAAATCCAGAGAGAAGCTTGGAGAAGCTTTCGGTGCCCAGCTAAGGAACTGTCGAAGTTGTTGTGGGATTAATCATACGGTTGTTGATTAGCTGGAATATCTGTCTCTGAGGAGAGGTACTTTTTCCAAGGAAAATCTCTAAAGGGCGAGCCATTTCTAGCACCCTAGTTGTATTCAAAAACTACATAATAATAAAACCCTCATATCTGCTGCATCGGTTTTCCCGCATTGGGTTTTTCGGGGACGATTGTCCAAAAATAATGGTGTCCCTTGTGTGATTGTCGTAGTTATTTCAGTTGTTGATCTGTGTATGTGTTAAGGCTGCATCTGTGTTTATTTCGGTATTTATATTTATAAATAACTTGTTAATGGAAAGAACAAGTAGGAGATAATAAACCAGATAATGCAGTAAGGAATTCTGATGTGTCAAACTTAGAAATTTCAACATGGTATCAGAGCATTGCAGATCATAGGAGCACTGAAGATACCAGCAAAAATTTGAAATTTGCAATAGTGGCAACTATCCCGAGAGACAACGTTGTTCTAGAGCAGAAGCAGCTAGAGAAGAAGTGAGGTATAGCTTGCGTCAGCATTTCGAGCCAGGAGGAGGGTCAGCGCAGAGGTAGGGAGGGGCAGCTCATACCTACGCAGTGCCGGATCATCTTTCTCAGCCAGGAAGGATCGACGTTGTGGCCAGAAGGAGCAGATCCAGCCATTGTCAGGATTGCGCAGAGCTTGAAAGGCTTAGTTTCTTCAGTTGTCGGGGCTTGGGGAGCTGTGGGAAGATTGTGATTTGAGGAGCTAGTGGGATGTCATTTCTGTCGAAGCAAAACAGTGTGTAAGGAGTCGGAGCCAAGGTAGAGGGAATCACTACCTCAATGGATTTCTAGTGAAGGAATCCAGATCCGTGTTGCAGTGGCAAAGGACGATTGGAGAGGAGTAGTTCGACAGTTGGCAAGAGGATTTCCAGGAGGGAAGTCGAGACTCAAAGGGAGTCTAGTAGAGCAGCAGAGATGGCAGTCAATGGATTGAGGGATCAAGACCTATTGGATGGAGCTTCCAATTTTATCATCTAGAAGGACAGGATCCTGGAAATCCTGGATAGACATCGCATCAAGGACTATTCCTTAAAAACCATAGTTGTCCTAGTTGACCCAAATGCTAATAAGAAGTATGAGGAGGCTGAGACGAAGGAAAAATGCTTGATCCTAGATGGGGTCAAAGATCATGTCATACCACATTTTGCTGAGAAGAACACAACAAGGGAGATGTGGGAGGCGCTGACCACCTTATACCAGGGCTCTTCCGTGCAACGGAAGATGCTATTGGAGAATCAGCTGCGGTCATATCAGATGTAGAAGGGAGAGTAGATAAATCCATTCCTTCTCAGGTTGCAGAAGATTTGCAACCAACTTACTTCTGTGGGGTCTACACTAGATCCAGAGTTTATGGTCAGGACGACCCTGAATGCAGTCTCCAAGGAGTGCGAGACATTTGTCCAAAGTATATTGGGCAGGGATACTCTTCCTAGTTGGGAGGAAATGTGGACATCTCTTCGCCAGGAAGAGATCAGGAGGTTGACCAAGGCAAGGAGTAGGGGCAATGGAGGTCGAATCAAGAAAGAGGAGGAGGAGGATGCGGCTCTAGCATCTACGGGACAAAAAGGGAAGAGGAAGAAGAAGGATATCTCCAAGGTTAAGTGCTTCCATTGTGGGGAGTTGGGACATTATGCATCCCACTATCCCAGGAAGAAAAACAAGGGAGAGGCTTCGGATTCAAAGGCAGCTCCACCTAAGGTGGAAAAATAGGTCGAGATTGATGACGAGTGTACCATGAGTGCTCATGAACCTCTAGAGAAGAGGTGGGGAGACATCGAGTTGTAGTCAAGAGCACTACATACTAAGGACAAGATCCTTGAGGTGCCCAAACTCTTAGATCACATCTAGCTATAGGAGCCCTTAACGACAGTGGCATGATGACAGATGTCGGGTGGAGCAAAGGGTGTGATGGAGCGACAAGGCAGTGCTTAAGTGCAGAGATCTGAGGAAATGCAGTGGAGGTTGCAGTAGTGCGAGAGACACAGAGGTGTTTGCAATAGCACAATGGCAACAAAGGGAGCACAGGATGGAAGCAATGGTAGCTTCAGCATCACGAGGCTTGTAGAATTGAGGCTTCTGTGATCCATCAAAATTATAAGAAGAGCTTCGGCGAAAATCAACTTGTCCTAACGATGAACCACACTGGTTGGTTTGAAACGCGTCGACAAATGTCTTTCTATATGTGATTTTCGCTGAAGCTCTTCTTATAATCACGAGGCTTCTAGACTGACCATGATGTGTAGTATTCCTAATTAGTCATGGCTAATTGGAATATTCGATTTTGCTCAATTTTTCCTTCTATAGTTATTTGTAAATAAAAAGGTGAGGAAAAAGGGGACATAACTCACTTTAGAATAAAAGTCACTTCCTAGTAGCACAACGTTGTGACTTAAAGGGGAGCCAAGGGGGCCAAAAGACCACGCAGAGATGGGGCCCACATAGACACTTGGAGAGACTACGCAGATGGGAAAAGGAACACATGGCAAGAGGAGATTACGTTGGGGGAGGTGAGCCTTGGGATTGAGAGAGACCAATGCTATAAAGGAGAGAGGAGCCTTCTCATTTTGGCATTCAGTTATGAGCATTTGAGTTATTCACTTCGACTTGGAGCACACTGGCTGTTTAGCCTATCTGCAGCATTGTTTAGTGCACTGAGTGTCTCCGTTCGGAGATCTCACCCTTAGCCCCGGGGGACTTCGAGTGCCTACTTGGGCAAGGTAGTTTCAGCAGTCTTTTTGCAGTAGTTTTGATCTTTGGCATTGAGGTGGAGCTGAGCATTGGAGGACTGCGCAGTCTTGAGAGAGAGGGATGCAGTTCTTCTGGGGGCAGTTCTGGATTGGGGGGTATGTGGAGGAGTTGAGCTGGGAGATTGAGCAAGAGATCAACTCTTGCATATTGGAGGAGTTTGGCAGAGTTTCAGGCAGTATTTTGGAGGATTCTACTCAGTGGCAGCACAGAGCCTTGAGGGATTACGTGATTTCCCAAGGGGGCGATTTTCGGGGGTCAGCCATTTCAGAAAAGCTTTCTGGGTTTTTCTAGGTTTTCTGAGTAGAGGCTGATTCCAGAGTTTCAGCATTTTTGGAGGGGAACAGCCCCAAATCCTCATTTGATTTCCAGGAGTAGCAGCAGCACGTCCCAGCAGCATCCACGTAGTTCAGAGAGAGGTCATTCCTTTGCTATTCTGGGTGTATTTCTTCACTTGCCTGGTGCAAGTCGAGGTGCTATCTTTCTTATCACCTCCTGTACTCATTCTATTACTCAGTATAATAAAATGGCTTAGCATTCCTCTCTGCATTTCTAGAGTCTCTACTTATATTTCATGTTTACATTATTATATGTTGCACCACTATTATTTTTATCATTTTGATCTTCCCGATTATTATATCATTTGTGTGTATTTGGTTCGAGTATATTGGGGTTTTGAGGAATATCTCTTAAACGAGATATTACAGTGGTATCAAAGCATAGATCTGGCTTAGCCTGTGGAGCTAGCAATCTATGACACTGGGGCAAAAAACCTACATCTGTTACAGAGGTAGGAGATACAGAGGCACTGGGCATAGGTTGGAAAACACCTACAGAGAGGGAGACTATGTTCCGGTAGTGGACGCAGAACAGGAGGAGCCTGTGGTGGACACAGAACAAAAGGAGCCTAGGGTGGACGCAAAGCAGGAGGATTCGATGGCAGATGAGGACGGGAAGAGATTTGCGGACATGCTCCTCAAATCAGTGCAGGATCTGTTGAGGCAGATCGAGGTGATGGGTAGAGATTCATGGCAGTGGAGGCTAGGCAACGTGAGAACCCACAGGTTTTCCACGTTCGTGAGGGATCGGGTACATCCCACCATTTTCAAGAGTAGGGTGCCGCTCAGCATGATATTATTCTGCAGATGGCCTCACATGCCCCTACATGCTCTACCGTGCCCATTTTCCTAGGAGCAGACACGGGGGCCGGAGCCCAGCAGGAGGCAGAGCCCGATCATATGGGCAATTATTTTGCAGAGTACCAGGCCTATGGGCAGGAGTTCAGGGATGCTCTCTCATTCAGAGACTTTGTTCAGCTCCAGCGGGATAGTAGACCCCGCGACCATCACAGAGGACATCAAAACTATCACGATGGAGACACCCACTGCATAGCTAGTAGGTTCCACTTGCCCATGTTTGATGGTTCATCAAATAGTTCGACAAGGTCTTGGGTGGAGAAGCTGGACATCTATTTCCAACTTAACCAGATGTCGGAGGCAGAGGCCATCAAGGTGGTGACATTACATTTGGATGGTGAGGCCTAGGATTGGTGGTTCCATGGGATGGTTACACTCGGGCACTCCTCAGTGACGACATATGCCGAGTTCACCAGGAGATTGATGGAGAGGTTTGACCGGAGGGATCCGAAACAACACTTTGTTGAGCTGACGAGGCTCAAACAGACTGGGAGTCCAGAGACCTACATTGCAGACTTCTTGAGGATTTCAGTGATGGTACCAGATCTATCCACAGCATGGAGGATCTACATGTTTGTTGAGGGGTTAGCAGAGCCACTTCAAGGTCTAGTCAGATCCACTAGACCAGCCACACTCCAGGATGCTATCAACAGGACCTGGGACTTACAGGATGCTTTAGCCAGGACCCGGACACCTTACCCCCAGAGATAGGCTTTCCAGCCTAAGGGGAAGGACGTGAGGATTCCACCTCCAAAGGGGAATCCAGGACGAACACAAATTGATGACGATGCCAGGAGGGAGTTGAAGAAGAAGCGGTTGTACTTTACCTGCCAGGAGCCGTGGGCACCAGGACATAGATGTGCTACTGGAAAAGCACATTTTATTGAGGTCTTCTCCGAGAGCAGCGGGGAGGAGGATGAGGAGGATGACGTTGAGGGAGGAGATAGTCATGCTGTGCAGGGTCCCTTACCACCTCCACCACCACCAGTAGGTGGTGCAACTTTTGCACCTACCGGAGGAGCCCTTGCAGCATTGCGAGGAGTTCCAAAGTATTTGACGCTGTGTGTACAGGGGACAGTACATGGCTAGCGAGTATCGGTTTTGGTTGATAGTGGAGCCACCCAAAACTCAATCAATGCACAGATGGTTGAGCAGAGAGGTATACAGACAGAGAGCTTCGATGGATTCTTTGTTTTGGTCCCAGGTGATCAGACCATGGCGTGCGCTCGTTATGTTCCAAAGTTATCAGTAACGATGGGCACCTACACACTGACTAACCACTTCTTTGTGGTCAACATTCCGAACACCAACATAGTATTGGGTGTTCAATGGCTTATCACTCTAGGGAAGGTCACTATAGATTGGAAGGCCCTAGAGATGGAGTGGGATGATGAGAAGACAAGGAGGCATGAGAAGATACAGGGACAGCACACATATCCGCCTCAGACTGTTTCGGCTCATCGGATGGAGGCAGTCTTCTGGAAGGGAGACATAGAGTGGGCAATGGCGCTGCGTGCATCAGAGGCAAGGACTACAGGACAGATAGTGCACCCGAAGATACAGTCCATCCTTGACTGGTATGCCACAGTATTTGGGGAGATTCTGCCAGGACAGCCATCAGACCGGGGGTTTGAGCACACCATTGAGCTTAAATAGGGCATACAGGCAGTGATTACTACCTGCTATAGGCATCCCAAGGCCTATCGGGATGAGATTGTGCAGGCCATTCAAGAGTTGCTGGCTCTTGGGCACATTCGGCCGAGCACAAGTCCTTTTGCTTCTTCCATGGTGTTGGTGAAGAAGAAGGACGACACATTGAGGATGTGCATTGACTACAGGGCCCTGAACAAGAAGACACTGAAGAAAAGGTACCCCATACCCAGGATCGATGATTTAATGGATGAGTTGAGAGGAGCATAGTTCTTCTTGAAGATTGATTTGAGATCTGGGTACCATCAGATTCGCGTGAGGAAATAGGACATTCCCAAGACCGCCTTCAGGTGTCACTATGGGCACTTTGAGTTTTTAGTGATGCCCTTCGGGCTAAACAACGCCCCAGCTACATTCCAGTCTTGTATGAATCACATCTTCCACAGTCACTTAAGGAAGTTTATGTTGGTGTTTTTTGATGATATCCTCATTTATAGCAAGACTTGAGAGGAGCATCTCCAGCACATTGAGATAGTATTGCGCATCTTGGAGGAGCAGCATTTCTATACCAAGCTCTCTAAGTGTGAGTTTGGTTGATGGAGATGTTATACTTGGGACACATCATAGGGGTGGACGGAGTGAGGGTCCACAAGGAGAAGATCAAGGCCATCAGAGATTGGCTGGAGCCGAGAAACGTGACAGAACTTTGAGGATTCATTGGCATTTGCACTTACTATCGGAAGTTCATCAAGAGTTTCTCATAGTTTGCTGCACCCCTAACAGATTTGATGAGGAAGGGGGCATTCAGTTGGTCGAATACAGCGCAGCGAGCCTTTGACAGGCTCAAGGAGATTATGAGTAGTTGCCTAGTGCTTGTATTGCCGGATTTTACGCAGCCATTTGTTTTGGAGTGTGATGCGTCGGGAGAGGGGATCGACGCAGTGTTGATGCAGGGAGGTCACCCTATAGCCTTTGAGAGCCGGAAGCTCCTTCGGCACGAGAGGTTGTATTCTATATACGACAAGGAGATGCTGGCCATCATGCATGCATTGGCCAAGTACCGGCAGTATTTGCTGGGTAACAGGTTCAGGGTGAGGACTGATCAAAACAGCCTCAAGTTCTTTTTGGAGCAAAAGCAGCTACAGGAGAGGCAGCAGAAGTGGATCAGTAAGATCCAAGCATATGACTTTGACATTGAGTATGTCAAGGGTAGGAACAATGTGGTAGTAGATGCCCTTTCACGTAGACTAGCCACGTTGTCTCTTATGAGCTTGGATGCAGACTGGAGGGCTCGACTTCTAGTAGAGTACTCCAAGGACAGATTTGCATGTGAGGTTCTGGATGGGCAGGTGGCGGATGACAGGTACAGGGTGGTTGATGAGATCATCTACTACAGGGACCAGATCTTCTTGACTAAAGGATCTCAGCTCAAGGAGAAGATACTTCAAGTGTCACATGATTCACCATTGGCAGGTCATTAGGGGTTTACCAAAACCTACAGGACCATTAGAGAGAGGTTCTCATGGAAGGGCCTAAAGGAGGACGTACTCCAGCATGTCCGGGAGTGCGATGTTTGCCAGAGGAACGAGGGGGAGATGAACCATCCAGCAGGACTATTGCATCCTCTTCCCATTTCGGAGGGGAAATGGGAGTGTATTTCGATGGACTTCATCACAGGGTTGCCCACGGTACAGGGCAAGGACTACATCTTTGTCGTCATTGATCGGCTGACAAAGTACTCACACTTTTTCGCCATATCCGCACACTACACAACAGCACAGGTGGCCGAGCTATTCTTCAGAGAGATTTTCAGGTTACATGGTCTTCCCAAGACCATCATTAGTGACAGGGACAACCATTTCATGGGCGAATTTTGGTAGGAGCTTTTCCGGTTGGTGGGGATGGAGTTGACATCGAGTACCAGTGATCACCCACAGACGGACGGGTAGACAGAGATAGTTAACAAGTGGTTGGAGGGCTAGTTGCATAACTATGTCAGTGGGCAGCAGCGAGCATGGCTGAAGTGGTTGCATCTAGGGGAGTACTGCTACAACACTACACATCACATGTCCATTGTTATGTCACCATTTTATGCTTTGTATGGATACCATCCCGTATCTTTTGTTGACGTGATGTTTGGTGCTAGCAAGGCTTTGAGAGCCAATATTTGGAT
>APFE031349819.1:69117-120831 GCA_000404065.3 Pinus taeda
TGGAATATTCGATTTTGCTCAATTTTGCCTTCTATAGTTATTTGTAAATAAAAAGGTGAGGAAAAAGGGGACATAGCTCACTTTAGAATAAAAGTAACTTCCTAGTAGCACAATGTTGTGACTTAAAGGGGAGCCAAGGGGGCCAAAGGACCACGCAGATATGGGGCCCACGCAGACACTTGGAGAGACTGCACAAATGGGAAAAGGAACACGTGGCAATAGGAGATTACGTTGGGGAGGTGAGCCTTGGGATTACGAGAGTCCAATGCTATAAAGGAGAGAGGAGCCTCCTCATTTTGGCATTCAGTTATGAGCATTTGAGCTAATCACTTCGACTTGGAGCACGCTGGCTGTTTAGCCTGTCTGCAGCACTGTTTAGTGCATTGAGTGTCTCCGTTTGGAGATCTCACCCTTAGCTCCGGGGGACTTCGAGTGCCTACTCGGGCAAGGTAGTTTCAACAGTCTTTTTGCAGTAGTTTTGATCTTTGGCATTGAGGTGGAGCTGAGCATTGGAGGACTGCGCAGTCTTGAGAGAGAGGGACTCAGTGGCAGCGCAGAGCCTTGAGGGATTGCGTGATTTCCCAAGGGGGCGATTTTCGGGGGTCGGCCATTTCATAAAAGCTTTCTGGGTTTTTGTGGGTTTTCTGAGTAGAGGCTGATTCCAGAGTTTCAGCATTTTCGGAGGAGGGGAACAGCCCCAAATCCTCATTTCATTTCCAGGAGTAACAGCAGCACGACAGTTTCCCAGCAACATCCACGCAGTTCAAAGAGAGGCCATTATTTTGCTATTATGGGTGTATTTCTTCATTTGCCTGGTGCAAGTCAAGGTGCCATCTTTCTGATCACCTCCTGTACTCATTCCATTGCTCAGTATAATAAAATGGCTTAGCATTCCTCTCTGCATTTCTCGAGTCTCTGCTTATATTTCATGTTTACATTATTATATGTTGCACCACTGTTATTTTTATCATTTTGAGCTTCCCGGTTATTATATCATTTGTGCGTATTTGGTTCGAATATTCTGGGGTTTTGGGGAATATCTCTGAAACGAAATATTACATGATGTCAGTATTTGGGAGAAGTCAGTTACTTACTTCTCGGTAAGTTGTAGTGCAGCAGTTAGCAGTGGCAGCGCTAGGGGTAGCATTGGCAGCATATTGAGAGGGAGTTGCAATACAGATGTAGCAGTGGCAGTGGCAGTGTCATGGGCAGCAGTACAGGAAGAAGCAGTGCAGAGGATGTGAGGCAGCAGGCCAAGCATCAGCATAGGTACCGATGCAGAGGATCAATGTGATGTTTATGTGGTGAAGCATTACTAGAGCACATTCCTCGCTAAAAGGGAGTGTTGATTTTTGGTAGCATCAAATGTGCTCTAGCCATGAAAATTGGTGGAGAGGCTAAGGCACATGAGATCTCCAAGACCCATAAATCATTTGGGGAAATTCCACTCGGATGAAGAAATATTAAAATAATTAATATTTTTAATGGGGTTCCTAAGTCTAAACTTAGGAAAATTAAAATTTTAATGTGTATTAATATAAAATGGGTGAGAAAGTTTGAAATAATGAGATTCAAACCAAATCTAATCTTAGCCGTTGATTTCTAGGGTAGGGTTTTTCTGAGAAATCGAACTAGTGATCAATTGTAGTGAGGGGCAGTTCGACAGAAAGTCGAGAATACATATCGGAGAGGCAAAGAAAGTGCTAGGAGATAGCGCAGAGCCTAGCAAGGCTAACGCAGAGGTAGCCAGGACTGTCGCAGAGGCTAAGGTGGCCAGCGCAGAAGATGCAGAGGCCCAAGAGGTTGACGCAGATGCAACAAAGGCCGCGCAAAGGCTAGCAAAGCTAACGTTGGGCTGAAGAGGCAGCACTAAGGAATTTTCGTGGGGTAGACTGGGAGCTGAGAGGCAGATGCAGAGCTGTAAACGGTGACGCATTCCCTGGGGGCTAGTGCAGATCCAGAGAGAAGCTTGGGCAGCTTTCGCTGTCCAACTAAGGAACTGGCGAAGTTGTTGTGGGAACAATCATCCAGTTGCTAATCAACCGAATATCGGTCTCCGAGGAGAGGTACTTCTGCCAAGGAAAATCTTTGAAGGGTGAGCCATTTTTGGCACCCTAGTTGTATTCAAAAACTGTATAATAATAAAACCCTCATATCTGCTACACTGGTTTTCCTGCATTGGTTTTTTCCGAGGACGATTGTCTAAAAATAATTGTCCCTTGTGTGATTGTCTTAGTTATTTCAGTTGTTGATTTGTATATGTGTTAAGGTTGCATTTGTGTTTATTTCAGTGTTTATATTTATAAATAAATTGTTAATGGAAAGAACAAGTAGGAGATAATAAACTAGATAATGCAGTAGCGATTTCTGATGTGTCAGACTTAGAAATTTCAACAGATGGCACAGTGCAGAAGTCAGCAGCAGCGCAAAAGATTCAGAGGGTCAGAGACTAGTAGTAACCAGATTCCAAAATTCACATGGTATTATGCTAAACACAGTTAGTTCAGTCATTTTGGGTGGTTTTTAGTTGCTTCTATCAGCAACTGAGTTGCAGTACGAATGAAATGTTAGCAGTGGAAGTGCTAGAAGCATAGCAGATGCAAAATTTGAGAGCGAGTTGTAGTACAGATGCAAAAGTGGTAGTGGAAGTGTCATGGGCAGCAGTACAGTAGCAGCAATAGCACAATTTTGATGGTAGCAACAGTGCAGAAAGGAGATGCTTCAAATAGAGAGCAACATGAAGTTGGACATTGTTGTTAGAGCACATTCCTTGCTAAGAGGGAGTGTTAGTTTTTGGTAGCATCAGATGTGCTCTATCCATGAAAATTGGTGGAGAGACTAAGGCACATGAGTTCTAACGAACCCAAAAATTGTTTGGTGAAATTCCACCTGGATTATATTTTATTAGAATAAGTAGTATTTTTAATGGGGTTCTTAAGTCTAAACTTAGGAAAATTAGAGTATTAATAGGTATTAATCAAAATATGGGTGAGAATGTTCTAGAAAACCAATCAAGTCAAGTTTTTAATCTTAGTCGTTGATTAGAGACTTAATCTCGGTCGTTGAAGTCTCAATGAGAAAAGTATAAGGAGGCTTGGGGTTCATTCAGGAATACACTAAGAGAATGAATTGATCTAGAGTTTGAAATTTCTGGGGCTTGGAAGCTGAGAAATTCAAACTAAGTGATCATTCTGCAGCATAGGGGCAGGGATAGTTCGGGAATACTAGGAAGAGAGGCAGAGAGCCACCAATGGAGGTAGCACAACACCTAGAGGGACTGACGCTGGGCCAGTTTGGGCCCACGCAGGCTTGATGCAGAGCCAGAAGGGCCAACGCAACAGGGAAGTTGCCTTCACGCAGAAATCTGGAACTGTTGGGGAGCTGCAAGAACATTCGGGAAAGGTTGACACAGAAGCTCCAAGAGGCAGAAGAGACAACGCAGGGCTGACGTAGAGCCTCTCAGGCTGACGTAGGGCCGGTGCATAGATAGCTGGGGGTTTGTGATCGAAGATCTTTTGCTTATAGATGTATTAAAGAATTACATGAACAAATTGTAGCTTAACAAGTTATTTCTTCCTACTTGTTCAATTACTTAACAAGTTATTTACCATGTAAATACTGAAAATAAATACAAGTACAATATCAACACATACAGATCATCAACTGAAAGTAAACAAGCACACAAGTGACACTGTTGTTTTTGGACTAATGTCCCCAGAAAAACCCAATGCGTGAAAACCGGTGCAACTATACAGGGGGTTTTATTATTATGCAGTTTCAGAATACAACCTAGGTGCCAGAAATGGCTCACCCAACAAACAATGCCCTTGTCGGTAGTACCTCTCAGTCGGAGGTAGATATTCCGGCTAAATCACCGAATGAACGATCCCACAGCAACAATGCAACTTCTGCTGCTCTGCGTCACTCTGATAGGGACTGCGTCACCCTATTCGGCTCTCCACCTCTCATTCTGTCCCATGAAATTCTCCCAGCGCTGCCTCTAGGCCCTGCATCAGCCTCTTTGGCCCAGCATCAACCTCTCTAGGCTCTGCGTCAGCTTCTGGAGCCTCTGCGTTAGCCCTTGGACCCTCTGCGTCTCACACGTTGGCCCTCTCTGGCTCTGCACAGCTCCTGGCTGCCTCTGCATGGCCTCTAGGTGGCTCTGCGACCCTCTCCTGGCTCTGCGTTGATCCTCCTAGTACTAACTCTGCCTCTCTGCTATGTATTCACTTCCCCTCAGCTGCACTCAGATCACTCACAAAATTTCCTCAGTAAACCCTGCCCCAGAAAATCGAGTTTTTGATATCTCTTGGTGTATTCTCCAACTGACCCTCAAGCCCCCTCTTATACTTTTCTCGTTGGTCCATCAACGACCGAGATTAAATCTCTAATCAATGGCTAAGATTAGATTTGGCTTCATCCATGACTTTTGGACCTTTCTAACCCAAATTTATATTAATACTCATTAATTTTTATTTTTCCTAAGTTTAGACTTAGGAATTCCATTAAAAATATTAATAATTTTAATATCTCCCAAACCGGTTAGAATTTGCCCAAACCATTTCTGGGTCTTGGAGCTCTCATGTGCTTTAGCCTCTCTGCCAATTTTCATGGTTAGAGTACATTTGACGCTACCTGAAATTAACACTCTCTCTTAGTGAGAACTGTGCTCTAATAATACTCCTCATTGAGTTTCACCCTAATCATCCAGCATCGGTCCCTGTGCTGATGCTAGGCCTCCCTGCCCAACATCCTTTGCACTACTGAATCCTGTACCACTGCCCATGGCCCTGTCACTGTCACTGCTGCATCTGTATGACAGCTCCCTCTGCATCTATGTTGTTGTCGATGGCCCTGCCACTGCCACTGCTGCATCTGCACTGCATCCCCTCTCATCATGCTGCATCGTGCTACCCATAGCACTTCCACTGCTAACTGCTGCACTGCAACTTAGTTACTGAGAAGTAAGTAACTGATCCTCCCAACTCTGACATCCCTGTCAGGCTAGAGACACTCCCGATGCTGAAGCTCCCTCTGTCGCTGACAAATGCTCCCTCTACTAACCTCTACGCTGCTGCATCTCGCATTGTTGACTCACGCTATCCTGAGACTCTTGCACCGTAGCACTCTCTGTCAACCCATCCGCATCCGTCTCTACCGACATTCATCAGTCCTGCTACTCCTCTTAGGGGCTCCCGTAGCAAGGTATAATCCAAGAGGTTTGGTACCTCAAGGATCCTGCCCCTCATCGCCTGTAGTTTTCCTGACTACAGCTCGATGTCTTCCCACTTCCTCTCAAGTGGTGCATGAGCACTCATGGAATAGTCATCATTTGTCTCCACTTCTTTGTTTGCCCTCGTTGGCACTGTGTTGGTCTTAGAAGCCTCTCCCTTACTCTTCTTCCTCGGACACTAGTTCGCATAGTGACCCAATTCCCCACAATGGAAGCATTTGATCTTGGAGAGGTCCTTCTTTCTCTCCTTCTTACTTGAAGATGCGAGAGCCGCATCTTCTTCTTCCTCCTTGTTGATTCTAACCCCTTTTCCGCTATTCCCCGCCCTGGTCACCCGTCCGATCTCTTCTTGACGAAGAACTGCCCACAGTTCCTCCCAATCTGGAAGGCTCGACCTGCCCAATATGCTCTGGACAAATACCTCCCAATTCTCTAAGACTACGTTTAATGTGGTCCTCACCATCAATTCCTCATTCGGTGTGGCCCCTATGGAAGTTATCTGACCACGGATCTCCTTCAATCCACCGAGGAAGACATCTATCTGCTCTCCCTTCTGCATTTGTTATGACCGCAACTAATTTTCAAGTAACATCTTCCTCTGCACGGAAATATGTTGGTACAATTTATTCAGGGTCTCCCACATCTCATTTGCCGTGTCCTTGGCAATAACCACATGATCCTTGACCCCATCAAGGATGATGCACTTTTCCCTGGCCATTGCCTCCCCATACTTCTCATTTTCAGCTGGGTCAACTGGGATCGCTATCATTTTCAAGGTAAAGTGCTTGATGCGATACCTGTCTAGAATGGACAAGATCCTGGCCTTCCAAACTATGAAGATGGAAGCTCCATCCAATCTATCCTGATCTCTCAGCCCATTCACTACCATCTTGCTTCTCTTCTTCCGACTCGTCTGAGTCTCTTCACCTCCCTCCTGGAAGTCCTTAGTTCAACTCCCTCTGAGTCTCGATTTCCTTTCTGGAAATCCTTCCTCCTTGGTATTGCCCTGTTAGGTACTGTTCTGACCACAACACCAACTAGCTTTGCTCTGCAAATTATATGTAGCCCCCTATACCTCAGCAACTTGAAGAACTGAGCCTCTAGGCTCTGCACAATCTCGGCACTGGAAAAATTTACACCTCTTGGCCACAACGTCAATCCTTCCTGGCTGAGAAAGACGACCAGGCACTACATAGGTCAAGTCTACTCCTCTCTGCCACTGCGTTGATCCTCATCCTGGCTCGAACATATGATGCAGGCACTCTACATCACCCCTTCCTTGCTGCTTTCTGCTAGGAACAACTTTTGTCACTCGGGACAGCTATTTTCTGCAGCTATTGCTCTGCTCAGCTAATGCCTTCAGTTATCCTATGATCTACAACCACCCTCTGATACCATGTTGGAATTTCTAAGTTTAACCCGTTAGAAATTCTTCTTGTACTATCTGATTTATTTCTTCCTACTTGTTCAATTATCTAACAAGTTATTTACCATGTAAACAATAAAAATAAATACAAGTACAGTATCAACACATATAGATCATCAACTAAAAGTAAACAAGCACACAAGTGACACCATTGTTTTTAGACTAATGTCTCCAGAAAAACCCAATGCGAGAAAACAGGTGCAACTATTCAGAGGGTTTTATTATTATGCAGTTTCAGAATACAACCTAGGTGCCAGAAATGGCTCACCCAACAGAGAATTCCCTCGGCGGTAGTACCTCTAGTCAGAGACAGATATTCCAGCTAAATCACGAGATGAACGATCCCACAACAACAATGCAGCTTCTACTACTCTGCGTCATTCTGATAGGGACTGCGTCACCCTATCTGGCTCTCCAGCTCTCAGTCTGTCCCATGATAATTATCCCAGCACTGCCACTAGGCCCTGCGTCAACCTCTCTAGCCCA
Organism: Pinus taeda; assembly: GCA_000404065.3. NCBI lineage: Eukaryota > Viridiplantae > Streptophyta > Pinopsida > Pinales > Pinaceae > Pinus > Pinus taeda. The sequence continues at coordinate 76,263 of APFE031349819.1, forward strand.
ACATCAACGTCTCTGGGCTCTGCGTTCGCTTCTGGAGCCTCTGCGTCTCACATGCTAGCCCTCTCTGGCTCTGCGCAGCTCCTGGCTGCCTCTGCGTAGCCTCTAGCTGGCTCTGCATCCCTCTCCTAGCTATGCGCTGATCCTCCTGGTATTAACTCAGCCTCTCTACTATGTATTCATTGCCCCTCAGCTGCAACTCAAATCACACTCAATTTCCTCAGCAAACCTTGCCCCAGAAGATTGTAATATCCCTTTTAGGAATATTCCTTAGACCCTAGCAAAACTCCAACCAAATATGTGCAAATGATATAATAACTGAGAAGCTCAAAATGATAAAAATAACAATGGTGTAGCATATAATAATGTAAACATGAAATGTAAGCAGATACTCAAGAAATGCAGCGAGAAATGCTAAGCCATTTTATTATATTGAGTAATAGAATGAGTACAGGAGGTGATCAGAAAGATGGCACCTCGACTTGCACAAGGCAAGTGAAGAAATACACTTAGAATAGCAAGGGAATGGCCTCTCTCAGAACTGCATGGAAGCTGATGGGGAACTACCGTGCAGCTGCTACTGCTAGAAATCAAATGAGGATTTGGGGCTGTTCCCCTACTCGAAAAATGCTGAAACTCTGAAATCGGACTCTACTCAAGAAACCCGGAAAAACCCAGAAAGTTTTCTTGGAATAGCCGACCCCCGAAAATCACCCCCTTGGGGTTCTGCGCAGTCCCTCAATGCTCTACGCTGCCACTGAATGAAACCCTCCAGAAATCTGCCTGAAACCTCTGCCAAAACTCTCCAATATGCAAGCATTGATCCCCTGCTCAATCTCCGAGCACAAATCCTACTGCAAACCCTCAAGCCAGAACTACTGCCAGAAAGAACTGCGTCATCCCTTTCAAGATTGCGCAGTCATCTACAGTGCTCAATCCTCCTGCCAACTACCAACAAAATTTCTAAAAAAATACTGATGGAACTACCTTGCCCGAGCAGGCACTCGAAATCCCCCGGGGATAAGGGTGAGATCTCCAAACGGAGACACTCAATGCACTAAACAGTGCTGCAAACTAGCTAAACATTCAGCGTGCTCATAAGTCAAAATGACTAGCTCAAATGCACATAACCGAATGATCAAAATGAGGGGGCTTCTCTCTCCTTTATAGCCTTTGCCTCTCTCAATCCCAAGGCTCACCTCCTCCAACGTAATTCCTCTTTTGCCACGTGTTTCTTCCCTTCTGCGTAGTCCCTCCAAGTGTCTGCGTGGGCTCCATCTCTGCGTCCCCCTTTTGCCCCCTTGGCTCCCCTTCAAGTCACAATGTTGTGCTACTAGGAAGTGACTTTTATTCTAAAAGTGAGTTATGTCCCCTTTTCTCAATTTTTTTTATTTATAACTGGTGTATTCTCCAATTGACCCTCAAACCTCCTCTTATACTTTTCTTGTTGGTCCATCAACGGCCGAAATTAAATCTCTAATCAACGCTAAGATTAGATTTGGCTTGATCCATGACTTTTGGACTCTTCTAACCCAATTTTATAGTAATACTCATTAATATTTTATTTTTCCTAAGTTTAGACTTAGGAACTCCATTAAAAACATTAATTATTTTAATATCTCCCAAACCGGTTAGAATCTGCCCGAACTATTTCTGGGTCTTGGAGATCCCATGTGCTTTAGCCTCTCCACCAATTTTCATGGCTATAGCACATTCGATTCTACCCGAAATCAACAAAGAAACACATAAATACATGAAAAAAGACGAGAATTGATAACAGAGTTCATCCAATTTGGACTACGTCTCCGGGCCCTGCTAGATCAATGGGGAGGCCTTCATTCATTAAGTGGCATAAAAGAGAAATAAGTACAATCAACATTTACATAAGGAGTCTTCTACCTCCTGTTGTTGCACAAAGTGTCTAGGCACCACGACAATGCTCAGAGTAAGGGCTGTCATTCTAATCCTTACTCACACTATTTAGACTCTCTCCTAGACAAGTCAAGGTGAGTAGTCCCTAAGGTGAATGAATGAGAAAAGCCTATGGAACACAGGCTCTAGAAGACTTAAAGATGGACAACTTGATGAATGTAAATGAGTCTTAATTAACTCAGATAAATAGATTAATCTAATGTAACCAAGACACGACCACACGATAGAAATAATTATAGACCAGTGCCTTTATGTTCAACTAACTGTAGATTAAGTAAAAATGAGTTATCCAGAACGATTTTCCAATATGTGACGAATAGTGACAATCATGAATGATCAATGTAAACACCCAAAACTGCAATATGCAAGAGATTCTAGATTTAAAATAAATTTCATTAGTGACCTAGATCTAGAATTAATTAGCTTCCCCCTATCGCCAATATAATTTTTTGAAACATTAATCGCACTTGACAATAGAGAAATATTACCACAAAATGACACCAAGGAAATTTATGTAATCAATTCAATTGTTCCTTAGGAAATTAATTTAATGTGGTAAATGAAGAAATTAAATTTTTAATATGACAAAGTAAATCAAAAGGATTAATAAATTGAAATTTTAATGGGCCATAGGCCACATTAAAAAATTTAATGTGAAAGCGCAAATCCTTTTTTAATTTAATTCCTTACCCATTGAAAAAAAATAAAATAATAAAATAAAATTATTATTTAAAAGTTTTAGATATTTAATTTTTAGATTTTTAATGGTTTAATGTTAAATGAAAACAAAAAATTAAAAAATTAAAATCATAAGTCAAAATAAAAGTGAGAAAATCAAATCAAATAAAAAATTAAAAATAAAAGTCAAAACAAAACTTAAAATAAAATGAATCTAACTAAGGTTTCAAAGGAAATGAAATCGAATTATATCCATAAAAAGGAAAAATAACCCAAACCCTAACTGTGAACACTAAAAAAAATAAACAAAAGAAACCTCAACACAAAGAAAGTCTAATGTTTGGTTGCATTTGTAGGCGAGTTCGACAACAGAAGATGGAGGGATCGAAGCAGGGAGCGAGGTTCATTTTGCAGGATTTGAAGGAGCAAAGGGAGACAACAATACGCAGACGGAGAAGAGAAGCTGCGGGCAACGTTGGGCATATGGAGTTTGCATGAGGAGCTGGACGGATCTAATGAAAGAGGATGAGAAATCGCAGGGTTATGGAGGCTGTGGGCACGTTAGCAATAGTGAGGGAAGAGTTATAGCTACGGATTTGAGGAGATACGAAGGTAGGAGAGGATGAGGAGGGACGAGGGTTCGGAGAGGGAGATGTCAGCAAAGGAGGATACACGAATCTATGGGTTTGTAGGAGGGTCAGAACGGAGTAGATGGAGACTGCAATGAGGGATGCAGTTTCGCAGAGGGCACGTAGCAATGAGGGCCGCCGGTTTAGGAAAGAGCAGCAATGGAATGACGTAGACTTGTAGATGTGGGCGTCTCTTTAAAAAAAAATCGAATTTTCTGAAGCAAAAATGCAAAAAATTCCAGGCAGCAGACAAAATGGTAGCCAAAGAACCCAAGAAAAATTTGCAGAAATCTCTGATTACATCAATATATTTTGCTTCAAATTTATCGGTGAAATACTTATAAAATTATTTCCAGATTTAAAATTTTTTAAAACCCTTGGACTACAAAAGGTTGGATAATATTCCTATAAAAATGATTTTGAGGCCAGATCTTACCCTCCAGGGCCGAGATCTGGATTCAAATCAAACTTCACCTTTAGATCTATAAGCTGTACCTGAAAGGAAAAACACCCATAACCCAGATATACAAAAAATAAATAAAACCCCAGAAACCCAAGTCAGAAAACTCAAAATGTTTTACAGATCTATCAGATTTGGGGAGTGTGAGTCTAACTCCGCTCCCAGATCTGATAATCTAAGGCTCTCGATAGCCAGATTCATCAATTTCGCACATAATTTTTTTTTTTTAAATTTTAAAGGTGCTTAGCTCAAAACCCTTCATGCATCACCAATAAAAATCTTATGATAAGCCCGGGATCAAATTAAGCTAGGGTTTTCAGAAAACACGGATCATGTTGGAATTTCTAAGTTTAACCCACTAGAAATTCTTCTCGTACTATCTAATTTATTTCTTCCTACTTGTTCAATTACTTAACAAGTTATTCACCATGTAAATACTGAAAATAAATACAAGTACAATATCAACACATATAGATGATCAACTGAAAGAAAACAAGCACACAAGTGACACCGTTCTTTTTGGACTAATGTCCATGGAAAAACCAAATGCGGGAAAACCGGTGCAGTTGTTCAGAGGGTTTTATTATTATGCAGTTTTAGAATACAACCTGGGTGCCAGAAATGGCTCACCCAACAGAGAATTCCCTCGGCAGTAGTACCTCTTAGTCGGAGACAGATGTTCCAGCTAAATTACCCGATGAACAATCCCACATCAACAATGCAGCTTCTGCTACTTTACGTCACTCTGATAGGGACTGTGTCACCCTATCCAGCTCTCCAACTCCCAGTTTGTCCCACGAAATCCTCCAGCGCTGCCTCTAGGCCCTGTGTCAGCCTCTCTGGCCTCTGCATCAACTTCTGGAGCCTTTGCGTCAGCCCCTAGACCCTTTGCATCTCACACGCTGGCCTCTCTAGCTCTGTGTAGCTCCTAGCTGGCTCTGCGTGGCCTCTAGCTGGATCTGCGTTGATCCTCTTGGTACTAACTCTGCCTCTCTGCTATGTATTCACTGCCCCTCGGCTGCAACTCAGATCACTCACTCAATTTCCTCAGCAAACCTTGCCTCAGAAAATCGAATTATTGATCTCTCTTGGTGTTTCCTCCAAGTGACCCACAAGCCTTATCTTATACTTTTCTCGTTGGTCCATCAAAGGCCGAGATTACATCTCTAATCAGCGGCTAAGATTAGATTTGTCTTGATCCATGACTTTTGAACCCTTTTAACCTAGTTTTATATTAATACCCATTAATATTTTATTTTTCTTAAGTTTAGAGTTAGGAACTCCATTAAAAATATTAATTATTTTAATATCTCCAAAACCAATTAGAATCTGCCCAAACCATTTATGAGTCTTGGAGATCTCATGTGATTTAGCCTCTCCACCAATTTTCATGGCTAGAGCACATCCGATGCTACCCCAAATCAACACTCCCTTTTAGCGAGGATTATGCTCTAGTAATACTCCTCACTGAGTATCACCCTTATCATCTAGCATCAGTCCCTGTGCTAATGCTAAGCCTCCCCACCCAACATCATCTACACTACTACCCATGACCCTACCACTGCCATTGCTGAACCCATACGGCAACTCCTTCTGCATCTGTGTTGTTGTTAGTCCATATACCTAGCATTACATCTGCACTGCGTCCCCTTCTCCTCACGTTGCATGGTGTTTCCCATAGCATTGCCACTACTAACTGTTGCACTGCAACCCAGTTACTGAGAAGGAAGTAACTAATCCACCCAACTCTGACATCCTTGTCAGGCTAGAGACTCTCCCGATGTTGAAGCTCCCTCTGCCGCTAACAAGTGCTCCCTCTACTAACCTCTGCACTATTGCAACAACTCCATGCATCTTGCACTGTTGCACACCTCTCCGTGCCATCCTACACTGGTGCAACACTCCCTTGCTTCTCACATTGTTGCAACCTACTGTCCCGGGACTCCTGCACTGTAGCACTCTTTGTTGCTTCATTGGCATCCGTCTCTACCAACATCTGCCAAGGGGTCCTGCTACTCCTCTTCGGGGCTCCCGTAGCAAGGTATAATCCAAGAGGTTGGGTATCTTAAGGATCCTTCCCCTGATCGCCATTAGTCTGTCAGACTACAGCTCAATGTCAGTCCACTTCCTCTCAACTGGTGCATGAGCACTCATGGCACAGTCATCATCCTCCTCGACTTCTTTCTATGCCTTTGTTGGCGCTGCCTTCGAGTCAGAAGCCTCTCCCTTACTCTTCTTCCTCAGACACTGGTTTGCATAGTGACCCAGTTCCCCACAATGGAGGCACTTGACCTTGGAGAGGTCCTTCTTCTTTCCCTTCTCCTGCTTTCCTGCAGATGCGAGAGCCACATCTTCTTCTTCCTCCTTGATTATGACCCCTTTTCTGCTACTCCCCGCCTTGGTCACCCATCTAATCTCTTCTTGACAAAGAGCCACCCACAGTTCCTCCCAATTTGGAAGGCTCGACCTGCCCAGTGTACTCTGAACAAATACCTCCCAATCCTCTGAGACTGCATTCAATGCGGTCCTCACCATCAGTTCCTGATCTAGCATGGCCCCTATGGAAGTTAGTTGTTCACGGATCTCCTTGAATCCATCGAGGAAGACATCTATCTGCTCTCCCTTCTGCATCTGGTATTACTACAACTTATTTTCAAGTAACATCTTCCTTTGCACGGAAGTATGCTGGTACAATTTCTTCAGGGCATCCCACATCTCATTTGTTGTGTTCTTCTCGGTAATATGCGACACCACATGATCCTTGTCCCCCTCAAGGATGATGCACTTTGCCCTGGCCATTGCCTCCTCGTACTTCTCATTTTTAGCTAGGTCAACTGGTATCGCTATTGTTTTCAAGGTGAAGTCCTTGCTACGATATCTATCTAGAATGGACAAGATCCTGGCCTTCCAGACCACAAAGTTGGATGCTCCGTCCAACCTATCCTGATCTCTCAGTCCATTCACGACCATTATGTCGCTTTTCTTCCAATTCCTCTGAGTCTCTCTACTTCCCTCCTGGAAGTCCTTGGTTCGACTCCCTCTAAGTCTTGATTTCCCTTCTGGAAATCCCTCCTCCTTGGTCTTGCCCTGTTAGGTACTGTTCTGACCATAGTACCCCACCAACATCGCTCCGCAAAATATCCACAACCTCCTATACCTCAGCAACTTGACGAACTGAGCCTCTAAGCTCTGCACAATCCCGACATCGCAAAAAATGCACCTCCTGGACACAACGTCGATCCTTCCTGAATGAGAAAGATGAACGGGAACTGCGTAGGTCAGGTCTACTCCTCTCTGCCTCTGCGTTGATCCTCCTCCTGGCTCGAACTAATGACGTAGGCCCTCTGCATCACCCCTTCCTTGTTGCTTTCTACTAGGAATGACTTCTATCACTCGGGACAGCTGTTTCTGCTGCTACTGCTCTTCTCGGCTAATGCCTTCAGTTATCCTGTGATCTGCAACCACACTATGATACTATGATGGAATTTCTAAGTTTAACCCGTTAGAAATTCTTTCTGTACTATCTTATTTATTTCTTCCTACTTGTTCAATTACTTAACAAGTTATTTGCCATGTATACTGAAAATAAAAACAAGTACAATATCAACACATACAAATCATCAATTGAAAGAAAACAAGCACACAAGTGACATCGTTGTTTTTGGACTAACCTCCCCCGAAAAACCCAATGCGGAAAAACTAGTGCAGTTGTTCAGAGGGTTTTATTATTATGCAGTTTTAGAATACAACTTGGGTGCCAGAAATGGCTCACCCAACAAACAATTCCCTCAGCAGTAGTAGCTCTCAGTCGGAGACAGATGTTCCGACTAAATCACCGGATGAATGATCCAACAACAACAATGGAGCTTCTACTGCTCTGCATCAATAGGGACTGCGTCACCCTATCCGGCTCTCCAGCTCCTAGTCTGTCCCACGAAATCCTCCAACGCTGCCTCTAGGCCCTGCGTTAGCCTCTCTGGCCTCTACGTCAGCTTCTGTAGCCTTTGCGTCAGCCCCTAGACCCTCTGCATCTCACATGCTGGCCTCTCTAGCTCTGCGCAGCTCCTAGCTGCCTCTGCGTGGCCTCTAGCTGGCTCTGCGTCAACCTCTCTAGGTTTTGCGCTGATCCTCCTCATACTAACTCTATCTCTCTGCTATGTATTCACTACCCCTCAGCTGCAACTCATATCACTCACTCGATTTTCTCAGCAAACCCTGCCCCGGAAAATCGAATTCTTGATCTCTCTCGGTGTCTCCTCCAACTGACCCTCAAGCCTCCTCTTATACTTTTCTCATTGCTCCATCAATGGCTAAGATTAGATTTGGCTTGATCCATGACTTTTGAACCCCTATAACCCAGATTTATATTAATACACATTAATATTTTATTTTTCCTAAGTTTAGACTTAGGAACTCCATTAAAAATACTAATTATTTTAATATCTCCCAAACTGGTTAGAATCTGCCCAAACTATTTTTGAGTCTTGGATATCTCATGTGTTTTAGCCTCTCCACCAATTTTCATGGCTAGAGCTCATCTGATGCTACCCCAAGTCAACATATCGGGAGTTGGTTGGTCCAACTGAAAACTTCCTCTAATGCCCGAGGATCTAAAAATCAAGACTTTCCTGCAAAACTCAATTGAACCATCAAAATAGAACAAAAAAATGACAATAAAATTCAGATAAATAGAGATACATGCTATTACATTCAAAATTTAAATTATCACTTAAACCCCAACGACTAAGCAAGATACCTATACTCAAATCACTCTTCAGAAGCTATCATCAATGGCTAAAAAAAATTACGCATGAAAACGACATATCTTACAGTGTTTCCATGAAGAGTAACACCGACGAAACTTAACCCCAAAGTCTTTCTTTATTATTCAGAAAAAGATAACACAAGAGCTTTTCGCTTAGCACACGACTCAAAAGTCTAATGGATTGTCTGACGAATTCAAATTTTTCAATTAAGTGCATTTTAATTAATTCAAAAATTAAATTTTTGAATTAATTTCCCCAAAATTTTGACTTTGACTTAACCCCAGGGATCAAAGGCTTAAAAGTTATCAAGATTATTAATTTACCTTAGTCCCTGGATCTCTTAAAATTTAATTTTTAAGGACCGATGAATTTAACCTTTGGAGAATTTAAATTTACCTAAGACCTAGAATTAATTAAATTTTTGGCTTAGGATTTTAATTAATTTTTGCCCAGAAAATTTAATTAATTAACCTATGAAAGAATAAATTATTTTTCCGACCCTCAAGACATTTTACATCATGATTTTCACATTTTTTACATCTTAAAGGGGAAAACCCATTTGTAAAAGACCTTCACAGACTACTGATTTATGTCACACAAATATAATCCAGCAGACCAAACAATTTGTAATAAAATAACATAACCAAATAGTTAGGATTATTCCCAAATCACTTTTACATAGACTCGATCTAGAACACGAGGACTCGCCTAAGATCCCAGTGACAAAATCCATTCCGTCTTTGGGGTAAGACTGAAGGAAAACTCTATCGACCATTGAGACAAAAAACCTCCCGGAATGTAGATCGTCACCAGAAAAGTAAGTCTACCTAGGCAATTACATACATAGCACATATCTGCTGAGATTATCTACATCATATACATGCAAAATGGGTTTACATTATAACATGATGATTAGGTTGATGATGATATTTGGATGGCATGGACACATCGATCAGACGCTATCCTTTTTGTGAAAAAAAATGGGTGTACTACTATGGGTCATTGACACGTAATGATCAACATCTGGCTCTACTTGGGGACATGTTCCTGCACCAGAGGAATGTGAGAATCCAGAAGCTACATCCATGCAACACACAATATAACATAAGTAGCGTCCATCCAAAAATCATCATATAATATTAAGCACAAGAAAGATATAAGCTCTTCATTTATTAACTATCATAATAACATGAAAAATATAAATTTGACATAACTATAAAATGAAATACTAAAATAACAGGGTATAAGGTTAGAAATACAATACAAAGATGCCCCATGGCATCAGATGTGTTCAATATAGTGTGTACTTAGCATTTTCCTGCTTTCAGGCAAATCTGTTGGCTGTTTATCGGATGTGCCATGTCCAATCCTACATACGGTAGGACTTTTTCTTATTCGAAAATCAAGTTGCTCACGGCCATTAGATGGATCAAACCACTTTCTCATTCTCTTTCTCTGCGTCTTTTCTTTGTGGCAGGCTATGATGTTGATGATGATGTGGTCGGCGCACAACTTCCTTCTTGATTCGAAAAACACTCATATGGAAAACTTGGAATGTTCAAATCTTCTATGATCTGTGCTTCTTTATGAACTTGACTGTTATGACTCGTGGATTAACCATGTGAGCATCAACTTGATTCTTATAAATTTCCATTTTATCCGGGTCACCTTCAATTAGCCACTTTTCAATGGAACAAATGATCTCTTCATAATAAGATGGAGCTTGCTGCAGCAGACAAGGAGGCTTATGATCTGTTGATGTTTCCTTGTTTCTTTCATCCTCTGACCGACACTGAAATTTATGTACCTATATTGTTATGCCATCCATCTAGTTAGAGTGTTCAACCTTCATAGCACTGACTTCCTTGGCATGGCTTTCTTCCATGGTCAATAACTTATTCTGAAGACATATCTAACTAGCTTCCATATCTTTTATTACTTTGTCATTATCTGCTTTTATTATCATCAAGAAATTTTGCATAGAGCTCATTTCTCTATCATGATTAGCTTTCATGGTTTCCATTTCCTTAGCATGTTTTTCTCTCATGACAAGTAAATAGTTTTGCATGGAAGTCCTTTCTTTCTCATGATGACTCTGCATGTCAGTCCTCATAGCCTCCATATTCGCAGCGCACTTTTCTACTACGATGGCTACATGATCGAAGTGTTTAATTTTCATGATTTCCATCTCCTCATCACATTTTTCTAGTTGGGTGTACAAAGTTCTCATATCCTTGGCGTAATCCGCTATAATTTTTTCTTGTTTAAGCTCCATATTTTTTACCAGTTATGTTTGACTGAATTGCGTGCCTTTAACCAACTGCTTTAGTTCATCTATAAGATATTTATCATTTTCCCTTTCATGGTTGACACTGATTTGACAACTTGTTCCTGTTTTTCCACTATCATGGATTCGTCTTGTAACAATACAAGTGGATGGCACATTTTGATATGGAGAATTGTCTTGAAATCTTTCATTAATAGTTGGATCCTTTACAAGATCATTTTCATCCTGTAGCATAGTACTAGGGGCACAAGGTGAGCCACCTTGATCTCAATATCTATCTTTAAAATCATTGATGATGTCTTGTAAAGAAGCAAAAGAATCTTTAGGACAAGTATGAAACCAATTCAAAGCATCACCCTCTAAAGAAAAGGCAAATAGACGACGCATGTTTACATATTCATGTTTATATTGGGAAGAACGATGAAATCTAATTATTATATCAGTAACCCTGGATAGATGCTTTATAGCAGCGACTGAATCACCACCCGAGAACAAAGGTAATTTATGAATGGCCCCTTCTAGCATATCATGGAGAAAGTTAGTAAAATGACACGGGGCAAACAAGTCATCCATGATGACTTGCTTAAGGGATAAGGAGGGACCAAATGGATACTAGAGAGAGACCCCTGCTCAAGAAAATCAAGAGATCCACAAGAAGAGATCTTCTAGTAGAAATTCTTGTAAGAAATGAAAGAAGTGGAGTCGCCACTTGAACATGAATCTAGATCTAAGATCCAAAAGGTAAAAACAACTGGATATAAGGGAGGGATTCTTGTCTGAGAAATAATGGATGAATAAGTGGAGTCGCCACCCAAACAAGAAACGAATCAAAATGTCTAGGTGCTAAAAGTGAAGATGAAACGATTAATGAGATGACGAAAGGTAAGGCGATGAAAAGATCAAATGACGCCAAGAAATGTTGTGTTGATGGGATCATAAATGATGAAAGATTAGATGATTAGAAAAATGTCATGAGGACCAAGGACAAAAAAACTCTATCCCTGGCAATGGTGCCAAAAAATGTTGGTGTTGCCGGCTAAAATGAATGATAAAAAGATAAAAGATGAATGTCGTAGAGCCAAGGCCCAATAAATTGGTCCCTAGCAGCGACGCCAAAAAATGTTGTCGCACAAAGTGTCTAGGTACCGCGACAACGCTCAGAGTAAGGGTTGTCACTATAATCCTTACTCACTCTCTTTAGACTCTCTCCTAGAGAAGTCAAGGGGGCTAGTCCCTAAGGTGAATGAATGAGAAAAGGTTGTGGAACACAAGCTCTAGGAAACTTAAAGATGGACAACTTGATGAATGTAAATGAGTCTTGATTAACTCAGATGAATAGATTAAACTCTAATGTAACCAAGACACGACCACAAGATAGAAATGATTACAGACCAATGCCTTTATGTTCAATTAACCGTAGATTAAGTAAAAACAAGTTATTCAGAATGATTTTCCAATATGTTACGAATAGTGACAATCATGAATGACCAATGTAAACACCCAAAACTACAATATGCACGAGATTCTAAATTTAAAACAATTTTCATTAATGACCCAAATCTAGAATTAATTAACTTCCTCTTATCACCAATACAATTTTTTGAAACATTAATCGCACTTGAAAATAGAGAAATGTTACCACAAAATAACAAGAAGGAAATTTATGTAATCAATTCAATTGTTCCTTAGGAAATTACTTAATGTGGTAAATGAAGAAATTAAATTGTTAATATTGCAAAGTAAATCAAAAGGATTAATAAACTGAAATTTTAATGAGCCACAGGCCACATTAAAAATTTTAATGTGAAAGTGCAAGTCCCTTTTTAATTTAATTCGTTACCCATTAGAAAAAAAAAATTAAAATTAAAATTAAAATTAAATGAATGTTTTAAATTTTTAAATTTTTTAGCTTTTTTTAGATTTTTTAATGTTTTAAAATTAAATGAAAACAAAAAATAAAAAATTTAAAATCACAAGTCAAAAAATAAAAGTGAGAAAATCAAATCAAATAAAAAACTAAAAATAAAAGTCAAAACAGAAAATCGAAATTAAAATAAATTGATTCTAATTAAGGTTTCAAAAGAAACGAAATCGGATTATATACAAAAAAGGAAAACTAACCTAAACCCTAACCGTGAACACTAAAATAATAAACAAAAGAAACCTCAACACAAAAAAAGTCGAACATTTGGTTGTGTTTGCAAGTGAGTTTGACTGCAGAAGATGGAGGGATCGAAGCAGGCAGCAAGGTTCGTTTTGCAGGATTTGAAGGAGCAAAGGGAGACAACAATATGCAGACGGAGAGGAGAAGCTGCAGGCAGCATTGGGCATATGGAGTTTGTGTGAGGAGCTGGACAGATCTGATGCAAGAGGATGAGAAATCGCAAGGTTATGGAGGTTGTGGGCACGTTAGCAGCAGCGAGGGAGGAGTTATAGCTGCAGATTTGAGGAGATATGAAGGCAGGAGAGGATGAGGAGGAATGAGGGTTCAAACAGGGAGATGGAAGCAAAGGAGGATACATGAATCTATGGGTTTGTGGGAGGAGCAGAACGGAGTAGAGGGAGACTGCAATGAGGGATGCAGTTTGGTAGAGGGCACACAGCAATGAGGGCCACAGGTTTAGGAAATGGGAGCGATGGAAGGACGGAGAGTTGTAGTTGTGGGCCTCTCTTTAAAAAAAAAAAAAAAAATCTACAACAAAAATGCAAAAAAACCCGGGCAGCAGACAAAATGGTAGCTAAAGAACTCAAGAAAAATTTTCAGAAATCTCTTATTACATCGATATATTATGCTTTAGATTTATCAGTGAAACCCTTAAAAAATTATTTTCAGATTTAAAAAAATTTTAAACCCTTAGACTGCAAAAGGCTAGATAATATTCCTACAAAAATGATTTTGAGGCCAGATCTTACCCTCCAAGGCCTAGATCTGGCTTCGAATCATGTTGCACCTTCAGAACTGCAACCTGTACCTGTAAACAAAAACACCCATAACCCAGATATACAAAAAATAAATAAAACCCTAGAAACCCAAGTCAGAAAACCCAAAAAGTTTTACAAATCTATGCATAGGAATGGCAGATCTATCAGATTTGGGGAGTGCGAGTCCAACTCCGCTCCCAGATCTGATAATCTATGGCTCTCAACAACTAGATTCATCAATGTCGTGTTGAATTTTCTAAGTCTATCCATAGAAAATTAATCTATATTCTGCTGGTTTATTTCTTCTATTTGTTTAAATTCAAACAAGTTATTTAATACATTTAAATATTGAAATAAACACAACACAATCACAACATCTAAATATCATCAACTGAAAGAAAACAAGCACACAAGTGACACCATTATTTTTGGACGAATGTCCCCAGAAAAACCCAATGCGGGAAAACCGGTGCAACTATTTACAGAGTTATATTATTATGTAGTTTATCTGAGTACAAATGGGTGCCTAATCAGCTCACCCAACCTGAGAAAAATATATGGCAACAATACCTCTATATCCGGAAACAGCTATTCAGAAAACTTGTCCCACATAACCCTATCCCGCACAACTGAAGCTCAATGCCGACCCTTCTGGCCTCTACGTCAGCCTCCTGCTGATCTACGTTAGCCCCAGGACCCTCTGCGTCAACCCTCTGAGGCACTGCACATCCTCTGTGAGCCTCTACGTCACTCCCTCTGCCCTCTACGTGGATGACGCAGTCTCTCTAGGCTCTACGCAGCGTCTGCTAGGCTCTGCGTAGCCTGGATTGATTGCTACTCTCACTCTCTCTGCTTCTGTGCTGGTCTCCCAGTATTGTCCCTACCTCTCTGCCTCGTACTCACTGCTCCTCCCTGCTGATCACTGATTCAACTTTTCTTAGCAACCCCTCTCTAGTAAAATGAATGGTTGATCACTCTGGTGTATTCTCCAATTGATCCTAAAGCCTCTTCTTATACTTTTCTCGTTGGTCCTTCAACAACCGAGATTAAATCTCTAATCAATGGCTAAGATTAGATTTGGCTTGATCCATGACTTTTGGCACCTTCTAATCTAGTTTTATATTAATACCCATTAATATTTTATTTTTCTTAAGTTTAGACTTAGGAACTCCATTAAAAATATTAATTATTTAATATCTCCCAAACCAAGGTACATCTTCCAAACTATTTCTGGGTCTTGGAGAATCATGTGCTTTAGCCTCTCTCACCAATTTTCATGGCTAGAGCACATCTGATGCTACCCCAAATCAACACTCCCTCTTAGCGAGGACTGTGCTCTAGTAATACTCCTCACTGAGCATCACTTTGATCATCCGGCATGGTACCTATGTTGATGCTAGGCCTCCCCGGCCATCATCATCTACATTGTTGTGTCTTGTACTGTTGCCCATGCCTCTGCCACTACCACTGCTGCATCTGTACGACAACTCCCTCTGCAGCCGTGCTGCTGTTGGTCCATCCTCCTAGTACTGCAACCCCCTCTCATCATGTTGCATCATGCTACTGCATTGCAACTCAGTTACTAAGAAGTAAGTAACTGATCCACCCAACTTCTGACATCCCTTTCAGGCTAGAAACACTCCCGATGCTGAAGCTCTCTCTGCCGCTAACAAGTGCTCCCTCTACTGACTTCTGCGCTGCTGCAACAACTCCCTGCATTCCGCACTGTTGCACACCTCTTTGTGCCATCTTGCACTTTTGCAACAGTCCCGTGCCTCTCGCACTATTGCAACCTTCTAGCCTCACGCTGCCCCGGGGACTCCTACACTGTAGCACTCTCCGTAGCTTCAGCGGCATCTATCTCTACCTACACCAGCTAGTCCTGCTACTCCTCTTCGGTGCTCCCGTAGCAAGGTATAATCCAAGAGGTTGGGTACCTCATGGATCCTTCCCCTCATCGCCTATAGTCCTCCTGACTACAGCTCGATGTCTCCCCACTTCTTTTCAAGTGGCACATGAGCACTCATGGCACAATCGTCATCCTCCTCGACTTCTTTCTCTGCCTTCACTAGCGCTGCCTTCGAGTCAGAAGCCTCTCCCTTACTCTTCTTCCTCGGACACTGGTTCGCAAAATGATCCAGTTCCCCACAATGGAAGCTCTTGACCTTGGAGAGGTCCTTCTTCTTCCTCTTCTCCTGCTTTCCCATAGATTCTAGAGCCACATCCTCTTCTTCCTCATTCTTGATCCTAACCCCTTTACCGCCACTTCCTGCCTTGGTCAACCATCTAATCTCTTCTTGACGAAGAGACACCCACAGTTCTTCCCAATATGGAACACTGTGTTAAGTGCAGTCCTCACCATTAATTCCTCATCTGGCATGGACTCCATGGAAGTTAGTTGGTCATGGATCTCCTTCAACCGACCGAGGAAGACATCTATCTTCTCTCCCTTATACATCTAGTATGCCCTTAGTTGATTCTCTAGGAGCATCTTCCTCTGCACGGAAGTATGCTGGTACAATGTCTTCAAAGCATCCCACATCTCCTTTGTCATTTCCTTCTTGGCAATATGTGGTACCACATGATCCTTGACTCCATCAAGGATGATGCACTTAGCCTTATCCATTGGCTCCTCGTACCTATCATTTTCTATCGGGTCAACTGGGATAGCCATCATTTTCAAGGCAAAGCCCTTGATGCGATGTTTGTCTAGAATGAATAAGATCCCGGCCTTCCAGACCAAACAGTTGGAGGCTTTGTCCAGCCTTGTCCTAATCTCTCAACCCATTCACGACCATCTCGCTGCTCTTCCCTGAAGACTCCTCCGAGTCTCTCTACTTCCCTCCTGGAAGTCCTTTGTTGGACTCCTGCTGAGTCTCTCTACTTCCCGTTTAGAAGTTCTCTTATGGACTCCCTCAGAGTCTCGATTTCCCTCCTGGAAATCCTTCTTCCAACGTCAATTTGCCCCACTCCAATCGTCTGTGCAACTGCAACACTAATCCGGATTCCTTGGCTACAAATCTACCTCGGAAACAACTCCTTCCACCTTGGTATTGCCTTGTTAGGTACTGTTCTGACCACAATACTCCACTAGCTTCTCTCCACAAAGTACTCACAGCCTCCTATGCCCCAACAACTAAAGGATTGAGCCTCTTAGCTCTGCACAATCCTGGCACTAGCAAAACAGCTCCCTCAGCCAACTGCGTCAACCCTCTCGGCCTCTGCGTGGCTCTGCGTGAGCCTGTTTCTTCCTTTCTCAGCCTCTACGTTTCCTCGCTCTGGCCCAAACTGATGACAGAGTCCCTCTGCATTACTCCTTCTTCTGTCGCTTTTTGCAAGGATCAACTCTGTCACTCGGGACAGCTGAATCTATTGTAAATGCTCTGCTAAGTTGATGCCTTCAGTTTTCCTATGATCTGCAACAACACTCTAATGCCATGTTGAATTTTCTAAGTCTATCCATTAGAAAATTAATTTGTATTCTATTGGTTTATTTCTTCTCCTTGTTTAAATTCGAACAAGTTGTTTAATACATTTAAATATCGAAATAAACAAAATACAGTCACAACATCTACAGATCATCAACTGAACGAAAACAAGCACACAAGTGACATTGTTATTTTTGGATAAATGTCCCCGGAAAAACCCAATGCAGGAAAACCGGTGCATCTTTTCAGAGGGTTATATTATTATGTAGTCTATCTGAGTACAAATGGGTGCCTAACTGGCTCATCCGACAGAGAAAAATAGACGGAAACAATACCTCTATATCCGGAAACAGGTATTCAAAAAACTTGCCCCACGAAACCCTCTCCAGCAGAACTGAAGCTCAATGCCGACCCTTCTGGTCTCTGCATTAGCCTCCTGCTAACCTGCATTAGCCCCAGGACCTTGTGCATTAGCCCTCTGAGGCACTGCGCAGCATCTACGTCACTCCCTCTGCCCTCTGCGTGGATGACACAGTCTCTCTGGGCTCTGTGCTACCTCTGTTGGGCTCTGCGTAGCCTGGACTGATTGTTGCTCTCGCTCTCTCTACTTCTGTGCTGGTCTCCCAATATCGTCCCTGCCTCTCTTCCTTGTACTCACTGCCCCTTGTTGTTGATCACTGATTCAACTTTTCTTAGCAACTTTGCTCTAGCAAAATGAATGACTGATCACTGTGGTATATTCTCCAACTAACCCTCAAGCCTCTTCTTATACTTTTCTCATTGGTCCTTCAACGACCGAGATTAAAGCTTTAATCAACGGCTACGATTAGATTTGGCTTGATCCATGACTTTTGGAACCTTCTAACCCATTAATATTTAATTTTTCCTAATTTTAGACTTAGGAACTCCATTAAAAATATTAATTATTTTAATATCTCTCAAACTAGGTACAATATGTCCAAACCATTTCTGGGTCTTGGAGATATCATGTGCTTTAGCCTCTCTACCAATTTTCATGTCTAGAGCACATCCAATGCTACCCCAAATCAATATTTCGCACATAAAAAAAAAATAAATAAATAAAATATTTAAATTTTTTTTTTAAAGGAGGTGCTTTATTCAAAACCCTTCAGAAAACACAGATCGAGAGTTGGATGGTCCAACTGAAAACTTCCTCTAACGCCCAAGGATCTAAAAATCAAGACTTTCCTGCAAAACACAATTCAGCGATCAAAATAGAGCAAGAAAATAATAATAAAATTCACATAAATAAAGATACCTGCTATTACATTCAAAATTTAAATTATCACTTAAACCCCAGCGACTGAGCAAGATACTTGTACTCAAATCACTCTTCAGAAGCTATCATAAATGGCTAAAAAATATTTACGCATGAAAATGAAATATCTTATAGTATTTCTATGAAGAGTAACACCCACGAAGATTAACCCCAAAATCTTTCTTTATTATTCAGAAAAAGATTACACAAGAGCTTTTCGCTTAGCACACAACTCAAAGGTCGGATGGATTGACTAACAAATAACTTCCTATTTAAAGATAAATCCTCGAATGGCTAATTCGGGTGATTCTCGTCAAAGCAATCTCAACCGTTGATGAAGATTAAAATTTCTTTTAATCTCATCCGTCGAAATATTTAAATATTTGGGGAAGTTCAAAGTTTTCAATTAAATGCATTTTAATTAATTCAAAAATTAAATTTTTGAATAGTTTCCCCAAAATTTTGACTTTGACTTAACCCCAAGGATCAAAGGCTTAAAATTTATCAAAATAATTAATTTACCTTAATCCCTGGACTTCTTTAAATTTAATTTTTTAGTACCGACGAATTTTACCTTTGGAGAATTTAAATTTACCTAGGACCTAGAATTAATAAAATTTCTGGCTTAGGATTTTAATTAATTTTTGGCCAGAAAATTTAATTAATAAACCTATGAGTAGAGAAATTATTTTTCGAACCCTCGAGACATTTTACATCATGATTTTCACATTTTTTACATCTCAAGGGGGAAAACCCATTTGTAAGAGACCCTCACAGACTACCCATTTTTGTGACACAAATATAATCCAACAGGCCAAGCAATTTGTAATAAAATAACCCAACCAAATAGTTAGGATTATTCCCAAATCACTTTTACATTGACTCTGTTGACCACTATGTGTCAATGACCCATAACAATATACCCCCTTTTTTCGCAAAAGGGATAGCGCTTGATCAATGTGTCCATGTCATTCGACTCTCATCATCAGCCTGATCATGTTATATTGTAAACCCTTTATGCGTGTGTAAATTGTAAATGATCTCAGCAGATCCGTGTCGTGTATGTAATTGCCTAGGTAAACCTAATTTTTTTATGACGATCTACACTCCGGAAGGTTTTTTGTCTCACCGATCCATGATCAGCAGAGTTTTCCTTCAACCTTACCCCAAAGCCGGAATGGATTTTGTCAATCATAGTGTGCTAGATCGAGTCTATGTAAAAGTGATTTGGGAATAATACTAATTATTTGGTTAGGTTATTTTATTACAAATTGCTTGATCTCCTAGATTATATTTGTGTCGCAAAACTGGGTAGTCTGTGAGGGTCTTGTTCAAATTGGTTTCCCCCTTGAGATGTAAAAATGTAAAAATCATGATGTAAAATGTCTTGAGGGTTAGAAAAATAATTTATCCCTCATAGGTCCTAGGTCTTAGGTAAATTTAAATTTTCCAGAGGTAAAATTTGTGGATCCTTTAAAAAAATTAAATCTTAACTGGTCCAGGGACTAAGGTTAGTTGATTATTTTGCTAAAATTTATATCTTAGGTCCCTGGGGTTAAGTCAAAGTCAAATTTTTGAGGAAATAAATGAAAAATTTTAATTTTTGAATATATTAAAATGCATTTAATTGAAAATTTTGAAATTTCCTCAATATTTAAAATTTCGACGGATGAGATTAAAAGAAATTTTGATTCTCATCAACGGTCGAGATCGCTTTGACAAGGATCACTAGAGCTAGCCTTTGGGAAATTTATCTTTAAATAGGGGGACAGTTGTCAGTTGAGAGAATTCGATCTTTGAGTCATGTGCTAAGTGAAAGCTCTCTTGTAATCTTTTTTTTTATGTGCAATAAAAAAAGACTTTGGGGTTAATCTCTGCTGGTGTTACTCTTCATGGGAATGCTGTAAGACGTGTTATTTTTATGCATAGATTTCCTTTTTAGCCATTGATAATAGCTTTCTAAAGAGTGGTTTAAGCACAGGTATCTTGCTTAATCACTGGGGTTTAAATGGTAATTTAATTTTTGGATATAATGGCAAGTATCTCTATTAGATCTGGAATTTATTGTCATTTTCTCACTCTACATTAATGGTTGAATTGATCTGTGCAGGGAATCCTTGATTTTGAGATCATCGAGTGTTTGGGGAAGTTTTCAATTGGACTAGCCAACTCCCGATTATCATTTTCTAAAGAACCCAGCTTGATTGAATTTCGGGCTTATCATTAGAAATTCCATTGTTGATGCATGACGCGTTTTCTCCGAAGCACCTCACTTTAAATTTAAAATTTTAAAAAATATGTGTGGCATAATGATAGATCTGGCTACTTAGAGCCTTTAGCTTGTAGTTATTGTAATTATTTAGCTGAGTTTTTGGGGTTTTTAATTTCATCATTGTATATATTGTTTCTGGGTGTTTGGTTTTTGTCATCGCAAGTGCAGATCTGAAGGAGAATCTTTGTTTGAAGCTAGATCTAGGCTCTAGACGGTAAGATCTGGCCTCAGTATCACTTTGCAGGGACATTTTTTTTAATAAAATTTTACAGTCTAAGGGTTTTAAAATCTAAATCTGGAGATTTTATAAGGGTTTCAAGGATTAATCTGAACTAGAAGTATAACATCTTAATTATTTCTGGGAAATTTTCGAGGGTTTGATTTTCTGTCTGCGTTTGGGGTTTCGCAGAAAATTTTCAGATTTTTTTTATCCTTTGTCCAACCCTCCTTACTTCTCGTTGCTTTGTGCCTGTTTCTTCCTATCCGCTACCACCGTCCAGAATCTGCGCAGCTCCAACGCTGCTGCCATATCTACATAGCCCTTTTTTCTCCCTACGCAGCCTAGCTGCTCCATTTCCACGCATCTCCTTCACGCATTGCTAGCCCTCACGCAGCCCCATTCTTTGCTGTCTTTGAACCCTCCTTCTCTACGATTCCTTGAACCCACAGCTCCATTGGGCTGTTGTCCTCCTCCACAGTGTTTCCCTCGTTCTCCAGCATTTCGCCTTGCTTTTCCCATTCATTGTTGACCCTGCATCCTCATTTTCTTGTGCGTTGCCTTTTCCTTCACGCATTCTCCTTCCATCCCTCTCTACCCTCCGTACTACCTGCGTTCTCCCTTTCTTCTCTTCCCGCGGTCTTCAAACCTACTTGCAGTTCCATCGACCCTCATTCCTTCACTCTTTGATGTCGTTCCTACCTTCTGTCGACCTGCAAGCATAGCAAAGGGCTCAAGCCTTTCAACTTTTCTTTCATCTATTTATGAATGCATTAGGGTTTGATAAATTCGATTTCATTTTCCTTTTTATTTTCAGGTTATGAGCTAGGTTTTGATCTTTTTTTTTTTTTAACTTTAGTTTTGGGTTTCAATTGAGCTCCTTTTATTTTTAGTCTTTTTCTGGTTAGGTTTCATTTTTAATTTATTTTTCATATTTTATTTTTTTTATTTTTTGTTTTGTTTTAATTTTGAAATTTTTGTTGTTTTGATTTTTATTTTCAAAAAAAAAAAAAAAACTTAAAAAAGCTAAAAGGGACTTCACATTAATTTTATTTTTATGTGACTTTGAGACATCCTAATTTTTTTTAAATCAAAAGTAAATTTTTAGCATTTAAAGGTTTTACATTTTTAATGTGGCCTCTGGCCCATAAAAAAATTTTAAAAATTATTTAATCTTTTGATTTACTTTGGTCACATTGAGAGAAAATTTTGATTAATCATTAAACCACATTAAGTCTTGCTCAACACATCGAAAAGTTTTCCTAAGATTAATCAAATTTATCAAGGGTAAAATATAAAGGAGACTGTTGTGGTATCAATACTTGTCATTTCTCTATAGTTAAATGTGCTTAAATGTTTATCTAAAAATTAACTAATTGAAAGTGGTGAATCTCCTAGATTTGGGATTGAAACTGGTTAGCTTTTAAATCTCGTGGTTGATTAAAGTATTTGTATCTCATGAAATTTAATTGTTAAGACACTGTGCATCTAGTGAAATTGATCGTCATTGCTTGAATCATTTAATGCTTGTTGCATGCTAGATACTTTGCAAATATTTTCAAGCGATTGTTAAAGAGGTTTATCGTAGAATTATATCTCTGTTTCCTAAGCACCAACAACTAATCAATTACTTGGTTCTCATTTTATCCAGCGAGATCACTAACTCCATAAGGCACTGGTATTTTAAAGTCTAATCAAATCTTAAATCTTGCTAGGTCTTAATTAAGTATTTGATCACCTCGGTGTGTCTCCCAAAATGGTTGTTTCTCAACTAGTTCTTCTTTTCCATAGGGTCTACCCCCCTTAGCTTGCTATAAGGAGACAACTTAAACGAAGAGATCGGGGATCAGGATGACAGCCCCCGACCTGAGTGTTGTTGTGCTATTTAGACAATCTGTGCGACAACAGACTCGATCTAAAACACTAGGACTCGCCTAAGATCCCAGTGCAAAATCCATTCCGGCTTTGGGGTAAGATGGAAGGAAAACTCTGCCGACCATTCGAAAATGGATTGGTGAGACAAAAAACCTCCTAGAATGTAGATCGTCACCAGAAAAGTAGGTTCACCTAGGCAATTACATACATGGCATGGATCTGCTAAGATTATTTACATCATATACATGCAGAATGGGTTTACATTATAACATGATGATTAGGTTGATGATGATAGCTGGATGGCATGGACACATCGATCAGGGCTATCCCTTTTGCGAAAAAAGGGGTTGTACTACTATGGGTCGTTGACACGTAGTGGTCAACACCTCCAATTTCGAAAATGGTCGAAAAATAGAGAGCTCTGTTGCAGAAACTGATATCACCGTTGAGTTCTTGTCACCGAGAGGTGCAAAATCGATATAAAACTTGCCCACTTCTGACACTAGACCAAATTGATCCTCTGAAAAATATGCTCAGGCAAGGTTCTGCCCCCTGCCACAGGCCACTCAGGGTTCTGGCTTCTTGCAATTAAAATATATTAATTTTCATTCTCCGCATCGGGTCTGCCCTCCTCCGTTTGCACTGTTCAAGAGGTTTTATGTATCTTTTGGCTAGCAGATCTCCCAACGGAGTCCGTTGGTGCATTGGTGGAATTAGCAAGTGGTTGAGGAGGGGTCAGGGGATCAAATCCCACCCATCCCTGTTTTAATACATTGTAGTTTGCATCGTTGTACTGGGTGACAGGTCCGACGGATCGGTGGCTTGCCCCCACATATTTCGCCATAACTATTTGTATGAATGGAGTGGACGGCTAGTGGGGTTGACAGCCCATCCCCCAACACTTTTTTTAAATTTTGTTTGTTGTGGTAGTTCCAGTGGCAGCGGGGTCATGGCCACCACCCCACTTTTTTATATTTAAATCATTGTGGGCTCCACCGAGGGCGACGAAGGTCATGGCTTGCTGCCCTTTTTTTTAAATTTATTAACCCACTTTACAAAAAATTCTCGAACCTTAGGGTTATTGGATGAATTAATCGTCCTACAAATTTTCTCAGAAAACTGGTCGGATTTCAGTGTCAGGTTTTTGCCAAAATGCGCCCTCCTTAAGCCTGCCACATGGGTAAATCAACCAACATTGACTGCTCTTATATTCCTCATACGAGCTCAGATTGGAGTGTCATTCGCACCGTTGGAATCAGGGCAACGAGAACTTCGATCTGGTGTCAAGTTCATCAACTTTCTGCCCCTTTGAATTTTGAGCCTTTTACCATGCCACTAATATCTAGAGATCCACTTGGATCAATCCTCCCCACTGAGAGCTTTTGGACCACCAAAAGCATTAACACCATTTAACATACGACCTATGTCCTTGCCAAACCACACTTTCAATCATCTGCATGCAAAACTAATACATCTTCTGCACTCATATACAACCACTTGTGACTCAACAATCCCTCACTTGCCAAGAGTTTATAGCACACACTCTTTGGTCAAGGATTACACAATAGTAACCAATACCTCGACTACTCATTAGAAGGCCCAAAAACATCATCATTGCATTTTGAAGTGATGGAAACACATCATCACTTTTACATTTACTTCCAACGCATGATTTACAAATCGAGGCCATACAAACTACTATTAAAAAAAACGTCCTTTGCTTAATAAAGAGGACCACCATGAATGTGTTTGAGCGTTGTCACTAGCGGGCTTCTCTATCGCTGCTTTCTGGCTGTGGAGCATTTGGTACGTGCTTTCCTGATGTCCTTCCTTGTTGCAGCGACTGCAACAATTTTTCTTTCTCCAAATCTTCTGGGTCTTCTTGAAGCACTTCCCCTTGGTGTTCCTTTGAGAAGGGTTCATGGATCCCTTACTATCGCTGGAATAGGAGGAGGAAGTCTCGTCATCCGTCATTGACTGGTCACTAGCTGCTTTGGAGCTTCCCCCAATGTCCGTCTTGATATAACCAAGTCTTACATGACGAGGCATTTCCTCTACTTTGATGGGGTTCATGATGCCCTATCCATTAATGCCGAGGCCCTTCCCCTGATATCCCATTTTCTTCAACAGCTTGGACTCGATACGTGTAGTATACTTTTCAAAAGCAGCTAAATCATCATCAGGAAAAGTACATGGAATCAAAAAATTGTTTTTTACCTCAAGGGGGTTAGGCTGCAGCCTTCCCAAGGCCTCGTTCTTAGCTTGCAACTGGCGTAGCAACCTCTGTTTCTCCTCCTCTACTTCCTGTAGGAGCCTCCTTAGCTTAGCATTTTTTGCTTGAAGGTTTTGGTTGGTCTCCTCAAGTTCTTGGAGCCCTAGCACATTGGGTGTCCTTTCCATCTTTGGTACAATATCCATTGAAATTTTCGCTTCATCACCTGAATCAGAACCCAGATCAATGGGTCCGTCTACTGCTATTTGAAGAGCTGCAATCCTCCTTTCATCACTGGAATTTGATCCCAAGTCAATGGGTTTAGCTCGCGCAAAACCCGCAGTCGTGACCTTCTAGTCTTCTACTGACTCAAATGTTTGATCTTGATGCATGGTGGAAATTGTCTTCTGCTTCTCCTTTCTGTCATTTCTCTTAGGTCTCAACTCAAGGTGAAGTTTCCAAAAATTCTCTTCGTCGTGTCCCTCTTTCTTACAATGTGTACAAGAGGGTTTTGCCCCTCTTCTCTAGGTTGTTGCAGCTCTTTTTTGGTGGTCATTTTGCGCGTGGATCCCACTGCTTTCAAGTTGCATGGCTTTCACGTTGGCCTCATTGACAGTAACAAGCTCAAACAATAATAATGAATGCCTTATGTAACTATGTAAAGAACCGATATACTTAGTGTTAATTTTAGGTATGTTCTATGCTAGAGCAATTTATTTCAATTTTCATAGTTAGATGTCTTTTCCAGATTAGCAATCACATCAGCATTAAAGTAAACTACAAATAGAACATAAATATAAATTGCAGAAGACAAGCCAAGACAAGAGGACACAAGATGTGGCACTAGCCAGGGACAAACCCCACAATGTGGGGAAACCCTTGATCAATTCTTCTTTTATGTTCTTCAATAGTTCAACAAAGAGATAGTACATATACATCAGAAGTCAACAATTTGACTTGTCGAAAAAAGAGCAGAGATCTTCACCATGAAGATGACTTAAAGAGGTTGCAGATCTGAGGACATGGATTGCAGTTCTGAACTCGAGTGAAGGAAAACATTCTTCCAAAGTGATTCCATCACCATGCTGCATCTATCACCATGCTGCATCTCATCATGCTGCATCCATCATGTTGCATAGTTGTTAGATAACTAAGCCCTTCAAGGATTGCAGACCACCTAGGAGAGTCCCTCCTAATCCACGCTGCCACCCACACTCAGTGCATACTGCAATACTCCCATGGAACAGCCTTAGCTGCTTGCTATGGCTTGCAGCCTAGCAAAGCAGCTAGCTATAGCTTATCGAATCTTCCAACAGGCCTAGTCAAATCATGAATTCATGGCTATTCATGACCTTGATACTACATTGTCACCTACAGTGATTGTAGCTGCATTTAGGGCTCCTTAACAACGTTTTGAGGCCTCTCCCTGATGACTGTAATGGTAGGGCCTTCTTCTAGCTATGAGACAGAACCTTACAAGCTGTGGAGAGGTCACTTCTGGACAACTCTTAAGCTTACTTGACAGCAGCTAGATGTCCTAGCTCTTGTGTGGATAAGTACTGCACTTAACAGCCTATTGGAGCTTCTCTTAACAGCATATTAAAGTCTTCCTTTGAACAGTGTATTAAAGCTGCATTTGAAACCTCCTTTCTCTGCAGAATTAGACAGCATTTGAGAGCCAACTCTATGACTGCAGCTAGGGCTTGTACTGATTGCAGTTAGGGCACATAAAAACCCTCCTTAAACCGCGACCTAGTCTCTTTAAAGATTGTGGATAGAAGACCTCTCCTAGGACTGTGTAGGAGCCTCCTTTAGGACAACATAGGTGTATTTCTTTCATCCTCCATGACTGCGTCTATAGGGTTGGCTTCATTGACTGTGGTTAGGGTTCTCCATGGCAGCGTTAAGACACTGTGTATTAGACTTCTTTTAATGGCAGTTAGGGCCTCCTTTAGTCCACGGATTAGGGCTTCTTTAGACTATGTATTGCAGCTCCCCAAGACAACAGATAGATCTCCTTCAATTTGCAGCTAGTGCTCTCCATTTCGCTGTGGCTAGGGCATCATCCTCTCTGCGGTTAGATTCACTGCGGCTAGGGCATCGTACAAGGCTAGTATACTCTTTAGTGTCTCTCCTTCTCCAAAAACCCAAGACGTGGAGAGGAGATCACTTAAAGAGTGTGTCCAAATGACTTCAAATCCTCTTCTATTTATACTAAAACGTAGATGATGAATAGGCATGTCTACTGGGCTTCTGAGCCTACTCAAGTTGCTAGTCGGTTTGATAATAATTCCATAATCAAAATAAATTCATATCTCCATAAATACTTATCGAAATCGGATGATCTTTAGATCAATCCTACACCTTTCGATGAGAGGGATTCAATAAAAATATCAACAGCCATAAATAAGTTGACCCACATGGAGTTTGGCCCTAGTTGCCAATTTTAACACTTAGTTACAATCTCTGGTGAATCTAAGGAAATGCTCAAACTTAATGCTTGTCTTCTAAATTCTTCAGTGAAGTTTTGCACATTTTGACCTTTGCTTTGCCTTAGGTGTTGCCATTCCATTAATGCCTTATGCCTATAGCCCAAGGGGTAAAATTGTTTTTTCAACGCAGACACAAAATTTGACCATGAGGAGAGAAGGTTACCCAGATTCTTGTTGCCCTGCAATTTCCTCTCCCACTAAAAGAGAGCAGTGCCACTGAGTCAAAGGGATGCCAACTGGATCTTTGCCTCATCCTGTTCGATATGTTGAATTCTGCAGTAGACTTCAATCTGCCTAATCCAATTGTTAAGCTTTTCTGCATTACTTTCATCGTTATACATAGGAAGATAAAATTTGACCTCTGATTTAAAGAAAGGTTTCTTAGATGCATTTCTTGAATTCCTATGATGATGGTGAATTCTACAGTAGACTTCAATCTGCCTAATCCAATTGTTAAGCTTTTCTGCATTACTTTCATCGTTATACATAGGAAGATCAAATTTGACATCTAATTTAAAGAAAGGTTTCTTAGATGCATTTCTTGAATTCCTATGATGATGGTGAGAAGAAGAAGAGGAACTTTCACTCATGGAAGGAGAAGGAGGGGGTTCCTCTCCACCATGTCCATGCGACGAACCTTGTGCTTCTGGCCCATTCTCCTCTGCTTTTACTGTCTTCTCAAGCCTTGAGAACAAAGTTTCAACCCTTTCCGCCATTGTATAGAAGGTTTTGCGGTAATTGTGCTCCTCCTCATAGCGAGCCTCGTCATTGGCCTTATTCCTTCTTCGATGTGCATGCCCCGATTCAAGATCGAAAGACTTCAGTTTCCCTTCGCCTCTTCAGAACTTATTTCTTGTTAGCATACAAACATGCAATTCACATCTACAAAGACCTACTCCGATACCTCTTGATCCAAGATCTTTTGCTTATAGATGTATTAAAAAATTACATGAACAAATTGCAGTTTAACCATAGAAACTTAACATGCACATGAAAGAAGAGAGGAAACACATAAAGACATGAAAGAAGAAAAGAGACTTGATAACGGAGTTTGTCCAATTTGGACTACGTCTCCGGGCCCTAATCGATCAATGGGGAGGTCTTCATTCATTAAGTGGCATAAAAAAGAAGTACAATCAACATTTACATAAGGAGTCTTATACCCCCAATCTTGAAAATGGCTGAAAAATGGAGACCTTTGTTGCAGAGACTGACAACACCGTTGATATTGAGGTTTGATCTTAGGGTCTAGAGATGCACATATTTTGATGTTTTTGATATCTTCATCAGTTCCAATGTTAATCTCTTCTATGTCATCTTCTGAAGAAATGGACTGAGGGTTTTAGAGGACATCATTTTGATCAAACAATTTTTCTAAAGAAATGAGTCTTTTTGGAACAAAATTATTAGATAATTGAATAATGTCATGATTAGCAATTTGGGTTTTAAAATCTGAAGTATCATTTCCATCTGCGTTTTCATTTATTTCAGTTCTATCTTCATCAATTTGTAGAAATGAAAAATCATCTATTACCTGCAGAAATGATTTCAAATGTTCACCATCTTCGAATATTTGCCAATGTTTGAGATTATCTGGGATAGATGGCCTATATTTGGCTTGTATCTGATAGAGTACGTCAATATGATCAGGAATTTTAAAAGATCTAGCAGAGACAGCTAAGGCATCTGCATGAATATTCTGATCTATGGGAATATGAGTCAAATTAAAAGCATTAAAGAAGTTTTCAATAGAATCCCATACTTCATTTCGGTAGGACCTAAGTCTAGGGTGCTTGGTCTGGCAAACATTTCTTACTTGCTTAACAATAAGTTTTGAATCAGTAAAAACACTTAAGTTTTGAACTTTTAAGCTTTTGGCTAATTGCAATCCTAAAAGGAAACCTTCATATTCAGCCACATTATTTGTGACTTCGAAGTCTAATTTACATGATTGGGTTATATTTTCCTTTTCAGGTGAAATTAAAACTACTCCAGCTCCCGCCCCATCTTTCATGCAAGAGCCATCAAAGAACAGTGTCCAAATATTAGTTTGGTTTGGTTCAGGACTTTCAACTACCTCTTCAATTTTGACTTGAGTTTTATGTTGGTTTGAAGTGAGTTGAAAACAACCAAAGTCTTGATCTATTGCATAAATTGGATGGTTCCATGGCTGGTCAGTCTTACAAACAGTATGTACAAATCTTACCTCTCTATATAATCTTAATTTCTCTCCTCCATAAACAGGAATAGTAGCATATGACATATCCATCTGTAGAGTTCCCCCCTAATTTGGCACAACAAGACCTAGAAAGGAGCATTCCAAACTTGGGAGGGATATCTGTGACAACAATATCAAGTTACTACACCTTTTCACTAGAATTTGGGCAAGGGTAACCACTAGATCCTTGATCAATCCCAAAACAGGGCACCCTTTTAGAATCAAAGGTGTACAGGTCATGGTAGGATCTAGTTATGTCGAGTTTCAAATGGTCCATGATAAATTTTGGCATAAGGTTGTGTGATGCTCCTGAATCAAGCATACAATTATACAACATGGAATCATTTGCTTTAAGAGTTACATAGAAAGGAGGCACTATCTCATCTATCATGTCTGAACTAGGGCCAAAAACTACTGTTGGTTTTCATCTTGCAGACTTATGACATCACCTTCATCATCAACTGAGGTATTTTGTATCCATTTTGTGACTTGGATTTTGTAACCAAGGCTTTTAGAAAGTTCTGACAGTGGAATTGGGATCTTAACCCTCTCTAATTCTTTTTCAACACTAAATGTAGTCAAAATGTTTTTACCAATTTGGATAATATCAATAGACTGATCTAAGGGCTGAATAAGAGTTTTTTGAGCTTCAACAGTTTTGGTATGTGGTTCAATTATTGGAGTTTCCTTTGGAGGTATCCTAGGACCAGGCCTAAGCCTAAGATCATACCTCTTGTTTAATTCTGCAATTAAAAATTCAGAGAAAGCGTGATATTTAGAGACCTGTGAAGCTTCCTGATCTTCTTGAACCTGATTTTGTTGTGAGAGAGGAATGATGGCTGTTTGATTGGAAGAAGAATCCATACTATTAATATCTTCAATAATTGTCATAGTATTATCATCAAGTTGTTGGTCATCTATCAATAGAGGAGTAGGAACCTGTTGATCATTGCTAGGTCTCTGAAGAATTTGTAGTGGTGGATTTCTCTTATACTGACTTTGATTTTGGTTTTGGGGTCTAGTAACTGTTTGCTGTATTGTCCTAGGTTGGATCTCAACCTTTGAAATCCTACTTGATAGGTTTCTAAGAAGAGATGTTATTTCATCTATTTTTGAGTCTTCTGATTTAGTCTTAGAGAAACTAGAGGCTTCTTGAACAAATTTGAGTTTTCTTTGGGACTTTTCTTCCTTAAGTTTTAAAGAGTTGAGGCTGTCGTATTTGCTTCTACTTCTATAGTGTTTATTTGCATATCTTCAAAAGTACTTGAAGTTCTTTCTTGTAGCATAACAACAAAGTCATCATCAAAAGATTTAGAAAATCTAGACTTAGCTGCTGCTACAGGGGGCTTACAATCAGCAGGCATTTTGTGATAGAGTTTATTGAATCTTTTGATAAAATCTGATACTGGTTCACCGAAGTTCCTGTTAAGCTCTTCAAATTCTGTGAGGAAGTAAAGAGGATCCTTTTTCACACCCCATTGATTTTTAAATATGGTTGTAAGCTCTTCCTAATTTCTAATAGAAGCTGCTGGTAACTGCCTAAACCAAATCCTCACATTTCCTTCAAGTGATTGTACAAACAATCTCATATAAACGTTTTCTTGTTCAATATTCATGTTATCTACAAAGTCTAGGAAAGCTTGAAGATGGTCCTCAGCTGAAGGACCAGTTTCTCCATTGTAATTGGGAAGGTATTTTAAGTATCCAACTGGGAATGCATCAAGGTTATTAGGTAAGAGTAAGGCAGCATAGCTAGCTTGTACAATAGGTCAAAAAGCCATGGATGTATAGGATGAAGAAGAAGTAGAGGAAGAAGATGGTGATTCAAGGGTTGATGAACTAGTTCGAGGTGAAGGAGGAGGAGATCTCCTGAAAGACTTCAAAGGAGTCTTAAGAACTAACTTTGGAACTTGTAAAGGAATAGCTTCTTTTGTTTCAAAGAGAGGGTTGGAATATATAGAGAAGGTCCTCAGGTTTTTCAGAAGAAGAAACTTCAGGTCGGTCAAAAATGGAAGGAAATGGATAGGTGGTAGGGGATATGAAACCTGTGGGTTTATATTCTGGTAGATTAACACCCAAATCAGATTCAATTTTAGGTGATCCTGGTGGTAGTGTGGGTATTGGATGAGATTCTAATGAATGAATAAGGTAAGTTGACTTAGTATGAACTCCTTTATCTAGAAGTTCAGCAACCCTAGGTGATAAAAGGGAGTAATCAGGATCAGATGGCATATTACTATAGGGGTCAAATGATTCTAATACTTCAGATTGTAGAACAGAAGAGGAAGAAGAAGATAGTTGGTGTTCCCTTTTAGAACTGGGTTTTCTCAGAAGCTTTTCAGGATCTAACAAAGGACTAACTCTGTTAGCTTCTGAACGAGATCTGGTATGTTTAAAAGGTGTCAGCTTCAGAGTGTGGAGTCACCTAGGTGAATGATTATAACCTTTCTAAACCCTTTAATCACCTTAAAGGAAAAAAATGAATGAATATTGTTGTCCTAAGGGAAACTTAAAAGAAATTCGAATCCCCGGCAACGACACTAGTCTGATGTTGTACCTTTGAGATAGTAGTAGGTCAGCTACCAATGCCAAAGCATTTAAAATAATTGTTCTGGGGTTTTTGGTTTAAGTTTTGGAAGACCAATGAATGAAGACAGATGTAGAATTGAAATACTTAATCCTTTGGATAATATCAATATCTCAGCAAAGGGCTACTATAAAGCTTTACATAGTGATATAGATCAAATAGTCGTGAGAAGAAGACATAAAATAATATGATTATCACAATTCCCAGACTGTAAAATAGAACAATCATAAGTATGAAAACCTTCTAAACTACGTTCCAAATATTCAAGGCAGTATACTTAAGCTTACAAAAGATACTAATGATTTATTGATTGGAAGGGATTAGCTAAATAGACAGTTAATTAATCCATTCTCTTAATAGATAATCACTTCAGAAGTTTACAAGAATAAATTGAGACACAATTATTCCTACCTAGATATCTCTATAAGTCATAAGCATATGAAGAAAAACATAATGATTGATAACTGGAAAAACTTATAGGATAACACAAACTGTGTGAAACCAAATTCAGAATCCTCTGCTTTGTATTAAGGTTCCAGAAAGACTGAGTACAAAAAGCATCTAGAAAAGATTCCTTCAAAGGTACAACCAGGTTCAAAGTAGAATGAACAGTCACGACTTAACAAGCAATGAACAATGAACATTGAACCCTTAACAACTCGAGAAGAGATTTATTTATACATAATGAAACTATGAAAATATCCTAAAACTGATTAAGATTTATTCTAGGAAATGAAAGATCTTCATGCAAGAAGATAGGGGCAGATATTGAACTGCTTCTTGCTGTCCCTTTTATTCAAGTTGTGTTGGCTTTGTTGTTTGATATTTTTCCCTTTAAGCGGCTTGATTGTTTGTATCCTTTACGCTGGTTGATTCCTTCATTTGATATTCCATCTGATACTCTTTAAACTCTATGAATATTCTTTGACCTGCTGAGTAACCTTTACTATGTTCTTTTAACCTTTACTGTGCATTTCAGGTTTTCACTGTGTTTTTCAACAGTAAATCATTTTAGATTTTATGTTACAGGGTAAAGTGATTTGATATGATCTTCATATTTGTCTTCTAATTATATGTAGTATTTTTTCCTTGTAAGCCTGGAACAGGCGTTTTTACCTGCAAAACACAGAAATTGTTAAAAAAACATAGGTGATG
This sequence comes from Pinus taeda, assembly GCA_000404065.3. Lineage (NCBI taxonomy): Eukaryota > Viridiplantae > Streptophyta > Pinopsida > Pinales > Pinaceae > Pinus > Pinus taeda. Next base: position 109,669 of record APFE031349819.1, read on the forward strand.
GAGAAGGTCGTCAATGACTTTATTTAGCCCGAAAGGATATTGGAAGGAGTCCAGAGCGTATCGGAAGGTAAAACAATGGTTTTATTGGTCGCAGAGGTTTATGGAGGTTTTCACTGTGTAAACGGGCGAAACAAAGCAAAATGATGATTTTTACGTTTAAACGAAAAAACAATTTACTTTTTGAATTATGGCGCAAAGTGGACAATGGCCATTTTGTTGTTATGCGGGAGATGGTTTTGGTTTTCATCGCATCGCTTATGAGGCACGGGCGGTTTTAGGAGGGGTCACCCGATATAGTCTGAGCCTAACACGTAGCAAGGGGAGGTCGGTGGAATACTGCTTTTTTGGGCGGGTAATGCTCAGACAGAGAGCCAACCCGAAATCACTAAGGGTCGTTGGATTTGAATACATTTGATCGAACAGTGGTGGAGCAAAAAAGCAGCGCAAAGGTAAGAGGAAAAAGCAATGGAGGGGCCCAATGATTAATCATTGCAGTATGGGCTTTATTATGGTTTAAAAACTAAGATTAGCGGGGTTTCACGGTTAAATGGGGGTTTAGGTTGGTTCTTCGTTTAAATCATAAAATCATTTTAACAAAGAAATCCTTTGCAAAACATGGTATGGCGGACTTGAAATAGTATGAATTCAGGCAGGTAAATGACTTCGGGTCCGGGTTCATCGCATATCGCAATTATAGTTTAGCGAAGGAAGGCCCATCACAAAGGAATGCGATAAGGGCCGAACACGATGTGGAAAATAAAACATGGATAATACTGTGATCGGGTCTGGGTTCCATCGCATATTGGAGATCGCAGTGGCAGAGGGTATATGTTTCAGTCGCGACTTGCGATAAAGGGCGGATGCGAAATGGAAATGTATTATGAAATATATTTACGTCAGGTCCAGGTCCATCGCGCATCACCTATCGCAATGCGGAAGAGAGTGCATGCACGTTGAAAGGTTTGCGATCTGCTGATATGCGATATTTTATGGAATACATAGTTTTATAATAAAACTTATGGTTTCAGGATATTTAGTAAAGGGAGTTAATAATATACGGGAAAGGGAACTTTTAGGGGTTTAATACTATAAGTTAGCTTTAACATAAAACATGAACGGAAAGGGGAAATACACTAAGTATAATGCCTTTTCATGAGTTATTTTCCTTTTACATATATACATCAATACTTAGGCCGAACATCTTTTTGTCAGTTTTTTTGGGTAAAAGGGGATTTAACATGGGGTTTTCACTTTTCCTAGGAAAAAAAAATTTAACCTTAGGAAAAGGGTTTTTTTATGGAAAATGAATGAATATGAACTATATGAAGGTAGGAAGGGGAAATTAGTAAATATAGGGATGAATGAGGATGAGGGAAGTTAATTAATTGGTCATGTAAACCTTCATTTTCTTTGTGTAATTTCCTCATGGACATAGTGGTAAAACATGATAAATGTACATTTTGTCCAATGAATTATCATACTTCTGCAACCTTTCTTCTACTTACCTTTTGCTTATCCTATCATTTTTTTTTCACTTAATGGGTGCATTTAAGCTAGCAAACCCTTTTCCTTTCTTTTTAAAACAAACTATCTAATTCTAACCTTATAACATCCAAAGGCTCAGATTAAACTAATGAGCATCTTATTATTCTCTTCCTAACTACTGATATGCCAAGATTAAACAGTTTGGCCAGATCTTTAAAGCATGAAGCAGTCAAGATTAAACTATTTGACTGACAAGCTGCACACAACCATTATTTTGCGGAAAAAATAGTAGTGGCATGTAATGACCTATCTATAAATATAGAGAATGCAAGAATAATAGCAGGCATACGATGCATGCATATGATAGCTATATATGCATGTGTCGCATACCCCACACTAGTATTTATATACTAAATTAACTATAAGTAGTAAATATCATGACACTTCTTCGAATAGAGGTTCTACTTATCCATCAACACCCATATTGCTTAACGTATCATGATTAATGGGTAAAAACTAAAAGAGGGCTATATAAATTATATATTTCAAATTATTAATAAAAAGTATATTAATAAATTAATAAATTGATTAAAAAAATATATATATATATATATATATATATAAGAAATTAATTAAAGGGGTACTTAGTATAATGTTATAATCTTAATGTTAAAAGTACTTTAATCATAAAGAAAAATAATTAATCAAACTATAAATGAAATAAACATATTCGTGACCATAACAGAGATATGTGATACGTGACATGGGAGGTGTCACCAGAAGGTTGAGCGGTGGTCTGCTAGTGGAAGAGCGACCACCGCCAAGAAATCAGATAAAACCACCAAACAGAAGTTTAGGAGGGGGCCGGGAGGAAGGTAAAGAACGAAAGAACTGAAGGAGGAGGAGGATCATGAACTGAAATTATCCACAGGAAGGAAAAGCGCAGATTGTTCTGAGGTTCTGGGCACGGGGGAACAGTCTGCTTCGACTCAGAAGCTTACTGGACTGAGTAGCCAGGTTTTGCTCAGTTTGGTTGGGTGGACTTGGTCTTTTGGTAACTGTAGCAGAGCAGCTGGAGACATCAGCAACCACAAGTGCACAGGTAAGTACCTTCATTAATTCTGTTAGTTAATTCTGCAAAAAAAAAAAATTCAAGAAATTAGTTACAAGTTCATTAATCTTCTTTAATGGCATTTACATGGAATTTGTACTTGCTCACTTTCAGAGTTTATTTTTGTTTTCTTTCTAACCTAACATTTTCTTTTAGTCTTGATTTTTTAGGACATCTAACCTAACATTTTCTTTGATATGGACATCATCATCAAGATATTTTCAAAAACATTTTATTCAATATTGTTACGTCCATATCCTAACTTAACATCTTTTCAAAATATTTCATTTTTTAATTTTTTTTACTAATTTATTCTATCTTATCAAAACCAAAAATGCTACAACAAGATGAAATTCCAAATCACCATAGGAAATAATTCAAAATGTACCCCCGTAGGAAGAGGTACTATAGGTTTTCAAACAAAATCAAGGGATCGACTTCAAGCTACCAATGTGACGCATGTGCTTGGATTGGGAATGAACTTACTCTCTGTATCTCAATTACAGAACAAGGGCTATGATGTTTACTTCATTGGCATGAAAGTATATGTCAAACATCCAAGTTAGAAGAAGAAGGCCCAAATTGGAGTCCGAAGTAATAGACTGTATAAGTTACAACTAGAATCTACAATGGCACTGATAGGCAGTATTGGGGAAAAAGATTTGAATGAACTATGGCATAGAAGGACGGGGCACTTACACCATGGGGCTCTAAGAATTCTCAGAGGAACCGTCACAGGAGTTCTAGAATTAAGTAACAATTGAGACGATGTATGCAGAGGTTGTGTACTAGGCAAGTATGATAGAGCGACTTATTCCAGAAGTAACAATAGAGCAAAGATTGTTTTGGGATTAATACACTCATATATCTGCAAACCCATGTTCACAAAAGCTCTTAGTGGTGCTGAATACTTCGTCACCTTCATTAATGACCACTCCAAAAAGACTTGGATCTACTTTCTAAAAACCGAGGATGAGGTTTTTGATCGATTCAAAGAGTTTAAAGCTTTGGTTGAGAATCTGGTAGGGAAAAGGATCAAAGTGTTGTGCTCAGACAATGGTGGGGAATACATTGATAAATGCTTCACTGAGTTCTGAGCAAGAGAAGGTATCAAAAGAGAATGGACAGCTCCATATAATCTGGAGCAAATGGAGTAGAAGAGAGGAAGAATAGAACTATTGTTGAAGCAATGAGGGCAATGTTTTATGATCTAGGTATGCAAATTTTTATGGGAAGAAGTATGCAGCACAACAATATATGTTTAGAACAGGACTCCTCATAGGGCATTAGGTAAGATTACTCCGGAGAGTGTCTTCACCGACAAGAAGCCTGAAGTGAGTCATTTTAGAATATTTGGTAGCTTGGCATACTACCATATACCCAAAGAAAAGAGGAAGAAATCGGATCAAACTGCAGAAAAAGGATATCTTATGGGATATAGCGAGAATGCTAAGACATATAGAATCTACCTTCCGAGCAATAGAAAGATCGTAGTATGACGAGATGTAAAGTTCATGGAGGACAGAGCTTTTAGGAAATGCCAAAAAATGCCTTCCGAAGAGTAGTCAAAGGATGATCCATTGGTCCAGCCACTTCGACCAGCAAAAACCAATACTAGTATTTCTCCAAGGCAAAAGAATACAGAAGCATCACAGCAGATGGAATCTTAGGAGGAGGAGCAAATAGATCCACCCACTACGAGTGGAAGAACGAGTCAGGAACTTCGAAAGATATTACGGGATGCAAAGGATCTCAATGGAGCTCCTAGGAATGAGAAAAGGGAGCGTAGACAACCAGATAGATAACAAGGTTTGGTGGCTCAGGTTGGAGAACCCTCTAGTTTTCAGGAGGTCGTTCAACATCAAGTATGGGTAGATGTTATGGTGGAGGAATATAGTTCCATAATGATCAATGATGTCTAAGAAGTGGTACCTAGACCTCAGGACATATTAGTTGTAGGTTCGAGATGGATCTACAAGGTCAAATATGTTGCAGATGACAGTGTGGAAAAATACAAAGCCAGGTTCATGGTTAAGGGGTATGCTCAGAAGGAAGCGATAGACTATGAAGAAACCTTCGCCCAAGTAGCCAAGTATAATTCTATTAGATCCGTGATATCCCTTACAGAACAGATGGGGTGAGTGTAATATTCCTAACCCGGAATATTCCTCAAAACCCCAGCAAAACTCCAACCAAATACGTGCAAATGATATAACAACCCAGAAGTGATAAAATAACAGTGGAACAACATATAATAATGTAAACCGGAAATATAAGCAGATACACAAGAAATGTTAAGCCATTTTGTTATACTGAGAAATAAAATGAGTACAAGAGGTGATCAGACATATGGCACCTCGACTTGCACAAGGCAAGTGAAGAAAAGCTCTCAGAATAACAAGAAATGGCCTCTCTGCGTGGATGCTGCTGGAGACCTGTTGTGCTGTTGCTGCTGCTAGGAAACAAATAACGATTTGGGGCTTCTCCCCTCCTCTGAAAATTCTGAAACTCTAGACTCGGGCTCTACCCAAGAAACCCAGAAAAACCCAAAAAGCTCTCCTGGAATAGCCAACCCCCGAAAATCACCCCCTTGGGGTTCTGTGCAGTTCTTCAGTGCTTTGCGCTGCCATTGAAGGAAACCCCTCTGAACTCTGCCTGGAACTTTGCCAAAAATCCTCCAATAGGCAAGGGCTGGTCCCCTCCTCAATCTCCCACCATGAATCCTCCTGCAAAAACCCCAATCCAACACTCCTACCCGAAAGAGTTGCGTCCCTCTCCCAATGTTGCGCAGTTCTCCAAAACGCTGCTGAAACTACTGCTGGAATGCTGATAAACTACTGCTGATATGCCAAGGAAATACCTTGCCCAAGCAAGCACTTGAAGTACCTCGGGACTAAGGGTGAGATCTCCGAACGGAGACACTCAGTGCACTAAATAGTGCTGCAGACTAGCTAAACAGCCAGCATGCTCAAAAGTTGAAATGACTAGCTCAAAATGCACATAACTGAATGATCCAAAATGAGGGGGCTCCCCTCTATTTCATAGCCTCTACCTCTCACAATCCCTAGGCTCACCTCCTCCTGCGTGATTCCCCTCTTGCCACGTGTTTCTTCCCTCCTATGCAGTCCCTCCATGTGTTTGCGTGGGCCCCATTTCTGCGTCCCCCTTTGGCCCTCTTGGCTCCCCTTTAAGTCACAACATTGTGCTACTAGGAGGTGACTTTTTATTCTAAAAGTGAGTTATGTCCCCCGTCCTCACTTTTTTATTTACAAATAACTATAGAAGGCAAAAAAATTGGACAAAATCGAATATTCCAATTAGCCATGGCTAATTAGGAATATTACAGTCTCCCCCGGCAAAATGTTGCTTGTCCTCAAGCAACTGAAATGATGGATGCTGCAAGATCTTCTCACTCTCCCAAGTGGCATCCTCATCTGGCAAATTCTTCCACCTCACCAAGAATTCCCGGACCGTTCTGCTCCGCAGCTGCCTCTCCCTGGTATCAATGATAGCCTCCGGCTGCAATACCAAATGCCCCTCGTCATCCATGGTTGGTAGCTCATCTATCACTGTCACCTGCTGCCCCAATTCCTTTTTCAGGCATGATACATGAAAAACGTTATGAATCTTGCTGCCTTAGGGCAGCTCCAACTCATATGCAACCTGTCCAACCCTGCGTATCACCTTGTACAACCCGTAAAAGTGTGGCTTGAGCTTCTCAGCCCCCTTCTGCTTTAGTGACGACTGTCAGTATGGCTGTAATCGTAGGTAGACCATGCCCCCTACCTTGAACTGTCTCTCCACGTCTGTTGGTTCTGTGTTGTAGCCATGTTATCCTTGAGAGCTCGGAGAATATCCTGACTCTCTTGGATCCAAATCTTGGCTCTAGGAGCCTTGCTATCACCAAACATCATGTCAGCAAAAGATAAAGGATGATACCCATATAAGGCATAGAATGGTGACATACCAATGGACATGTGATGTGAAGTATTGTAGCAGTACTCCCCTAGATGCAGCCACCTCAACCATGCTCGCTGCAGCCCACTGACATGGCTACGCAAGTAGCCCTCTAGCCACTTGTTAACTATCTCTGTCTACCCATCCGTCTGTGGGTGATAACTGGTACTCAGTGTCAACTTCATCCCCACCAACTAGAAAAGCTCCTGCCAAAACCCGCCCATGAAACGGTTGTCCCTATCACTGACGATGGTCTTAGGAAGACCATGTAGCTTGAAGACCTCTCTAAAGAACAGCTTGGCCACCTGTGCTACTGTATAGTGTGCGGATATGGCAAAAAAGTGTGCATACTTCGTCAGTCGGTCAACGACAACAAAGATGCAATCCTTGCCCTGTACCATGGGCAACCCTGTGATGAAGTCCATCAAAATACTCTTCCATTTCCCCTCCGGGATGGGAAGAGGCTGCAATAATCCCGTGGGATGGCTCATCTCTCCCTTGTTCCTCTAGCAAACATCGCACTCCCGGATGTGCTGGAGTACGTCCTCCTTGAGGCCCTTCCATGAGAACCTCTCCCTAATGGCCCTGTAGGTTTTGGTAAACCCCTGATGTCCTGCCAATGGTGAATCATGTGATGCCTAGAATATCTTCTTCTTGAGCTAAGACCCTTCAGTCAAGAAGATCCGGTCCCTGTAATAGATGAATTCATCGACCACCCTGTACCTGTCATCTACCACCTGCCCATCCAGAACCTCACATGCAAACCTGTCCTTAGAGTACTCTCCTAAGAGTCAAGCCCTCCAATCTATGTCCAAGCTCATAAGAGACAACGTGGTTGGTCTACGTGAAAGGGCATCTGCTACCACGTTGTTCTTACCCTTGACATACTCAATGTCAAAGTCATATGCTTGGATTTGGCTGATCCACTTCTGCTGGCTCTCCTGTAGCCGCTTCTGCTCCAAAAAGAACTTGAGGCTGTTGTGATCAGTCCTCACCCTGAACCTGTTACCCACCAAATACTGCCGGTACTTAGCCAATGCATGCATGATGGCCAGCATCTCATTGTCGTATATAGAATACAACCTCTCGTGCGGAAGGAGCTTCCGGCTCTCAAAGGTTATAGGGTGACCTCCCTGCATCAACAATGTGCCGATCCCCTCTCCCGACGCATCACACTCCAAAACAAATGGTTGCGTAAAATCTGGCAACGGAAGCACTGGGCAGCTACTCATAACCTCCTTGAGCTTGTCAAAGGCTCGCTGCGCTGTATCTGACCAATTGAATGCCCCCTTCTTCATCAAATCTGTCAGGGGTGTAGCAAGCTGCGAGAAACCTTTGACGAACTTTTGGTAGTAAGTACAGATGTCAATGAATCCTCAAAGTTCCGTCACATTTCTTGGCTCTAGCCATTCTCTGATGGCGTTGATCTTCTCCTCATGGACTCTCACTCCGTCCACTCTTATGATGTGTCCCAGATACAACACCTCCGTCAACCCAAACTCACACTTAGAGAGTTTGGCATTGAACTGCTGCTCCTGTAAGATACGCAATACTGTCTCAATGTGCTGGAGATGCTCCTCCCAAGTCCTACTGTAAAATGAGAATGTCATCAAAGAATACCAACACAAACTTCCTCAAGTGACTACGGAAGATGTGATTCATGCAGGACTTAAATGTAGCGGGGGCGTTGGTTAGCCCAAAAGGCATCACCAAGAACTCAAAGTGCCCATAGTGACACTTGAAGGCAGTCTTGGGAATGTCCTGCTCCCTCACGTGAATCTGATGGTGCCCAGATCTCAAATCAATCTTTGAGAAGAATCGTGCTCCCCTCAACTCATCCATCAACTCATCGATCCTGGGTATGGGGTACCTGTTCTTCAGGGTCTTCTTGTTCAGGGCCCTGTAGTCAATGCACATCCTCAATGTACCGTCCTTCTTCTTCACCAACACTACAGAAGAAGCAAAAGGACTCGTGCTCGGTCGAATGTGCCCAAGAGCCAGCAACTCCTAGATAGCCCGCTCAATCTCATCCCAATAGGCCTTGGGGTGCCTATAAGGGGTGGTGATCACTTCCTGTATGCGTTGCTCAAGCTCGATGATGTGCTCAAACCCCCGATCCGATGGCTCTCCTGGTGGAATCTCCCCAAACACTAGGGCATACTGATCAAGGATGGACTGTATCTCTGGGTGTACCGTCGGCCCTATAGTCCCTGCATCTGATGCACGCAGCTCCACTGCCCACTCTATGTCTCCCTCCCGGAAGACTGCCTCCATCCAATGAGCCGACACAGTCTGAGGCGGATATGTGTGTTGTCCCCGTATCTTCTCATGCCTCCATGTCTTCTCATCATCCCACTCCATCTCTAGGGTCTTCCAATTTGTCGTGACCTTCCCTAGAGTGATAAGCCACTGAACACCCAGTATCATGTTGGTGTCTAGGATATCGACCACGAAGAAGTGGTCAGTCAATGTGTAGGTTCCCATCGTCACTGAAAGCTCTGGAACATAATGAGAACACGTCATGGTCTGATCTCCTAGGACCAAGACTGAAAACCCATCGAAGCTCTCTATCTGAATAACTCTCTGCTCAACCATCTGTGCATCGATGAAGTTGTGGGTCGCCCCACTGTCAGCCAAAACTGATATTCGCTGGCCATGTACTGTCCCTTGTATGCGTAGCGTTAGATACTTGGGGACTCCTCGCAATGCTGCAAGGGCCCCTCCGGTGGGTGCAAAAGATGCACCACCTGCTGCTGGCGGTGGAGGTGGAAAAGGTCCCTGTATGGCATGGCTATCTCCTGCCTCCACATCATCCTCGTCATCCTCTTCTCCACTGCTCTCGGAGAAGACCTGAATAAAATGTGCTTTACCCACAGCACATCTATGTCCCGGTGCCTACGACTCCTGGCATGTGAAGCACAACCACTTCTTCTTCAGCTCCCTCTTAACATCGTCCTCAATCTGTACTCGTCCTGGATTCCCCTTCGGAGGTGGAATCCTCACATCCTTCCCCTTAGACTGAAAAGGCTGTCTTTGGGGATAAGGTGTCCAAGTCCTAGGTAAGACATCCTGTAAGTCCTGGGTCCTGCTGATAGCATCCTGGAGCGTAGCTGGTCTAGTGGATCAGACTAGACCCCGAAGTGGCTCTGCTAACCCCTCAACATACATATAGACCCTTCGTACCGTGAAGAGGTCTGGCACCATCACGGAGACCCTCAAGAAATTTGCAATGTAGGTCTCTGGGCTCCCTGTCTGTTTGAGCCTCGTCAGCTCAACAAAATGCTGCTCTGGATCCCTCCGATCAAATCACTCCATCAATCTCCTGGTAAACTCCACATATGTCGTCACTGTAGAGTGCCCGAGTGCAACCATCCCGTGAAACCACCAATCCTGGACCTCGACATCCAAATGCAATGTTGCCTCCTTGATGGCCTTTGCCTCCGACATCTGGTTGAGCTAGAAATAAATGTCCAGCTTCTCCACCCAAGACTTCGCCAAACTGTTTGATGAACCATCAAATGTAGGCAAGTGGAATCTACTCGCTGCACGGTGGGTGTCACCATCATGGTAATGTTGGTTCCCTCTGTGATGATCGCAGGGCCTACTATCCTGCTGGAGCTGAACAAAGTCTTTGAATGAAAGAGCATCCCTGAACTCCTGCCCATATGCCTGGTACTCTGCAAAGTAATCGCCCATATGGTCGGGATCTGCCTCTTGCTGGGCTCCGATCCCTGTATCTGCTCCTAAGAACGTGGGCATGCTAGAGCGTGTCGGGGCATGTGAGGCCACCTGCTGCACAGTATCACGCTGCTCTGGCAAATGCTGGGATGCACCTGATCCCTCACCAATCTGAAAAACTCGTGGGCTCTCACGTTGTCTGGCCTCTACTGCCGTGAATCTCGGCCCCATCACCTCAATCTGCCTCGACAGATCCTGTACTGATTTGAGGAGCATATCCGCAAATCTCTTCCCGTCCTCATCTGCCATCTATTTGCGTCCACCACCGGCTCTTTCTGTTCTGTGTCAACCACCGACTCCTCCTGTTTTGCATCTATTGACCGTTGCGTGTCAACTACCCATAGCAGTACACCCCCTTTTCTTCGCAAAAAGGGATAGCGCTTGATCGACATGTCCGCGCCATTTGACAGACATCATTCTCTTGATCATATTAAGTTGTAAACCCAGTCTGCATTTTGAATTGTAAATAATCTTAGCAAAGTTGAGTCATGTATGTAAATTGCCTAGGTGGACCTAATTTTCTAGTGATAATCTGCATTCCGGAAGGTTTTTCGTCTCACTGATCCATGATCGGCAGAGTTTTCCTTCAACCTGACCCAAAGTCGGAATAAATTTTGTCATTAGAGTCTTAGGAGAATCCTAGTGTGTTAATCTGCTAGATTATGTTTGGTCACAGAACTGGGTGGTCTATGAGGGTCCATGTCAAAGGGCTTTTCCCCCTTAAAGATGTAAAAATTGTAAAAGTCATGATGTAAAGTGTCTTGAGGATTAGGAAATGTTTTAATCCCCTCATGGGTCTTAGGTCCTAGGTCCTAGGGAATTTTTTCCAAAGGCTGAGTTTGAGGATCCATGATAAAATAATAAATATAAAA